>JAJOOR010001962.1:0-65918 GCA_036250505.1 Solanum acaule | reverse complement strand
TCTAATAAATTAAAGTCAACAACATTTCAAGTTCATATTCCTAATTAAGTTCAATTTATAGTAAATTCAAGTTATAATTAATTATAAGTTCTAATTAAGTTGTAATTCAAATCCCTAAAATTCCAAATTCAAACTAGCTAGCTAGTGTCCCAAATTCAAAATATTAGTCCTAAAATATCAAATATAATTCAAACTAGTCCTAAATTCCAAATTCAAACTAGTCTTAAAATCACAAATTCAAAGTACTCCTAGAATTCAAAAATCAAACTAGTGAGTGCTAAAATCCCAAATTCAAACTATTAGTAGTCCTAAAATCTCAAATATAATTCAAACTAATCCTAAATTCCAAATTCAAACTAGTCTTAAAATCACAAATTCAATTAGTTATATATAACCTTCAAGTTCTAAGTTCAATTAGTTCAAGTTCTAAATTCAAGTTAATTAATATATAATTTCTAAACTTAATTATATATAAACTTCTAATCCATGAATTGGTTATATTAAAGTTCAAGTTCATATGAAAGTTCTAAAATTAAACCCTCATATATTCATTCATGACATTCAAACATTCAAATATATTCATGATATTCAAACTTCATCAATACTAACTTCTAACTTCAAATTAACAATTTACTAACTAACAATCATCAAATTTACAAAAATCCCAATTTACAATCAAATTAAAGAATTTCATATTCAAACTAGTACTTAAATAAAAAAAACCCTAATTCATTTGCTAACAAACACAATCAATCATTCAATAAAACACAAACTCAATAACTAATTAACAAAATCAAACAATATACCACAAATTGAAAAAAATTAAAAACTAATTTGATGAAACCCTAACCTTAAATTAAAGGAGAAAGAGAGAATGGAGAGGGAGGACGGCAGTAGCAGCAGCGGCGTCGGCGACTTGGGCGATTTTAGAGAGAATTTAGAGAGAAGGAAGAGAGGAAAAATGGGGAAAATCACGTCTGGTATGCAGATATTTTAAAGAAAGCAACGGATAGCGTCTCTCTGTCCGTCGCTTTTTAAAAAAAAAATGTTTGACCAACATTTTGACCAAAAAGCGACGGACTAAGAGACACTGTCCATCGCTTTCTTAAAATATTTGACCAGATATTTTGACCAAGAAGTGACGGACATAAAGATGTCGTCCGTCACTTATTTAAAAAATAATTAAACAATTAAAATTAATAAAAAGCGACGGACGGTGTGACTTTTTTTTAATTTATAAATAATTATTTTTAATATAAAGCGACGGACTGCGTCACTATTTATATAAAATAATTAATTATTGATTATATATATATTTGGCGCAAAAATCCGCAAAAAAAAGCGACGGACTAAGAGATGCCGTCCGTCGCTTTTTGTAAAATAATTTTAAAAATAATTTTTTTATTTAAAAGCGACGGACGGTGTGGCAATTGGCGTCACTTTATGGAGCCACGTCGTCCGTCACTTTTTGGCAGTTTTTTAGTAGTTTTGAAGGAAAATGAACAAGAAAACCATTTTTGAGATTTTTGAATTAGTTTCTTGAAAATCCTATGGTCAAGAATTGAGATTTCTATTAAATATTCATGCATATATGAAGAAATTTGAGTTCGAAAGAATGAAATTCTTGGATAAGGACTTACGTTGAAAAAGAATCTTGAAAAAAGATTTGAAATAATCTTGCATGGAAATCTTATGCTTTGATTTTGTTCCTTAGGGTTAATAACCGGTAGATTTGCACTCATTTGAGGCCGATTTAGCTAAACAATTGTCTTCCTAAATGCCTAATTATGTCCTATTCTAATGATATTTTAATTATTTGAAGGTATGAAGGCTAAAGGACAAGGCAAGGATGAATGTTTGAAAGAATGACCAAAAGTGTAAAAATAAGTGTAAAATTCACACTGTTGATCCCCAAACAAGAAGGGAAGATCGCCTAATGGGTATGACCTTGCCCAAATTGGCAGTGCACAACACTTGCAATAATTTAGGCAGGTCAACAAACTTCAAATGGAAAGGCGACTCACCGAATGAGAAAGGTGAGCAGGTTGACCATCGCCAAAAATGATAGCATAAGGAGAAAAATTGAAGGCTTGAAAGGCGAACAAGGTAGTACTTGGTAATACGCCGAATGTGAAAGGCAAACTCGAACGAGTTCGCAAACTGGGTTCAAACACTTGAAGCCTAGAGCAAGAAAAAGGCGAGTTTGTAGAGCAATTGACGATCCATCAATTGAGATTGGTGAGCCTGACTAATGTCACCAAATGAGTAGCATATTGAGTTTTGGGACAAATTTTGGGAAACTATAAATAAACCAAAGAAGAGAGAAAAGGTAGTTCGTGTTGGTGAGAAAAAGTTGTAAGATTGTGAGAAAAGTTCTGAATATTTTTAGAGAGAAATAGTGTATCTTATGAGATCACTTTCTAGTTTTTGGGGCTTTCAACTTTGTTATTAAAATTGATAAATTGAAGTTCAATCCAAAGTGGGATGACTTATGATTACTTAATTTCATGTTACCCATGGCTGCTTTCTTGAAATGTATATTTTTTTTGCTTTTTGTGATGGGTGGTTAAAACCTAAGATATAAGGGTGCAATTATGGGGTTGGGTGTTGATTTAATGTAGTGGGTTTCGTGTTATGTTCTATTTTTCTGTTGCTCATACATGAATTTGGGCTAATTAGCATGGGTTTAACTTATGGATTAAGGTTGCAAACTTAATTCATACTTTCAATCTCCGATCGATGCTCGAAAGAGATTGATTGGGGTGGGCAATTAGTCCGATACTATCAATTTAGTTAGTTTGATGTCTATAACTTGCTTGAAAATAGAGGTAATGAGTCGGATCTATTTACCCTATTTATACACAAAAGAGAGAATAAAACAAGGTATAAGGTTATTTAGTATAGTAAAGAGATGAGATTGAAAGGAGATTCTATGAAAGGATGTTATGAGATCGAAAAAATATTAGTGTCATTGAAGATGACCCAGCCTATTCATCAAAGTTTATCACTTTAGAGCAACACAATTACCCTTACGTTACATTAATTTCCAATCCCCGCACCCCTAGATTACTTGTTACTTCTTGAATTTTATGAAATGTTAGTTTAATTGAGACCATTTATAACCAAATCCTTTTTATTAAATTGGTTGAATCATCCACTCACTTGTTTTGACTACTACAAATGAATGATTTTACAATAAAAGTTTCCTGATAGAATTCTCTATGATATACAATTCTCTATGGGATTCGACTCCGACTCTTAGTTTGGTATGTTTATTAACAATGATTGTTATCTCTTTTAATTGGTTTTAGACAGTATATTTGAGCGATATAAAAATTGGCGCCACTGCCGGGGAATGGTGGTTGAGAATTCTATTTGAGAAATTAGTTTGTAAATTTATTTAGTTGTAGTAGATTAATGCTTTGTAATGTTGTTGGATGATTTGTAGGTCTAGTACAATGAGTTTCCATGGTAGTGCAAACGATAGTCACTATGATCAAAATGACAACATGGGTGATTTGAATTATATACATGTAAATATCATTCAAACCACGGAAGCCATCCAGATACCTCCCAAAGCCGGGAGGGTGGTATTTCATGTAATCGGAACAATGCTACATTTGCACCAACTACGAGGAATGTTTGGGGGCTTAGCACATGAGGATGCCCATGAACACCTTCAAACTTTTGTGAAGGTGTGTGGGTCGCTTTTTGTTCAAAAATACCTCACAAGAGTCCGTGAGGTTGAGGTTATTCCCGTTCTCTTTGACAAGTGAAGCTACAAGATGGTTGGAGGAATTCACTACAAAAAAATCAGCGTTTACCGACGGATAAAATTCGTCGCTAATCTATGATATTTCGTCGCTAAATAGGTTTAGTGACGGATTAGCGACGGATTATTGACTATTACTATATCGCTCGTTGATAATCTCTTAGTGACGAAAAAAGTGTTCCGTCACAAGTTTAGCGACGTCTTAGAGACGAAATATATTTGTCACCACTTGTTAGCGACGGAATAATCCGTCATTATATTTACATTGTTTGTTGCTAATTGCATAATTCATTTCGTCATTTTTGATAAATTCGTGACAGATTTTTTGTCGCTAATCCGTCGCAACATATTTCGTCGCAATTTTTTTTTTCACTGGTTTGTCGCCAACATTTCTTTATGTAGCAATGACGAAATAGTCGCTATATTTGTTGCTAAATTTTTTTCTTGTAAATTTGATTTATTTTGTTTTAAATATACGTTGCTGATATAATTTAAATTAAATTGCTAAATACCCCAAAAATAATCAACATATATAATAATATCATAGATGGTTCAAAATATATAGAATATCGAAATTGCATATTTTCTATTCAAAACATCCAAAACAATATATTAATTGTTCTTAAAAGAACCTACATTCATCAAATATTGTTACTGTAGAATTTGTAATTTCCAAAAAAGCAGACAATATAAAAAAAAAAAAAAAGGGATACGATTGTCACGTGAAACTAAGGATCAACCTCGTCCTCATTAGTAGTAGCTGAAGGAGGCACTAAGGGTGTCACAGTTGATGGGTGTCACAGTTGATGGGTTGTCAATCCTCTCAATAACAACAGGAAGAAAGTGATTAGTAAGTGCAGGAAGCATTTGCTTTACAAACTCATCCATATTTGTTATCGGTGTTGATTGAGAAATTGAAGGAAGTACTGATGATGAGACACAAATTTTCTGCCCGTAGTAACTTTTTGCTTCAGAACAAAGACCATATATTCTTCTCTTCTTTTCTCCCCCCACAGCTTGATAATATGCTTCAAATTGATCAATATCAGTTTGAGACACTATTTTTTCCCGCAATATTTCTTCATATTTTTCCTGTAATAAGTTGAGGAAAAATGAAAGCATTAAACATTGGGAACAAAATATATTTTGAAGGCCAATACAAAAACATGCATAACCTTTTAAGCATTAGCATTAATGTACAAATTGAGCCTTCAAATTTCAAGCCTTAACAATTCATAACTACATAAGAAGTTTCTACAATATAATAATATGTGCAGTTGATCAATAATATGTGTTGTTGTTCCAGCCCAACAGGAACATCACGTTATGCTAGTGTTAACACCCATCTTGGAGTTGGTAAGTGAGGATGATATCACACCAAGTACCTAGTAGTATGTTAAATTTTATATAATCACCTCTCTTACTTGTATGCAGAACAAGGCAGAATAGACGATCTGGAGTCTCTTGGTTTTGTGCTTATGTATTTTTTGAGAGGAAGGTTCAGTAGTTACAAATAAGTATCAAAACAAGGAAATGTATGAACTACCATTCAACCTACCAGTTGTACTTGACTCTTTGAAGCAAAAGTTAAGTGATTACTTGATCATGCATAATGCTTGAAACTCCAAACATTCAGTAGTTAGACTTAGGCTCAACTACTGAAAGGAATAAACCAGTAACCAAGGCGACTATTAGCTTTATATAAACAATGTAAACAAAAGCTATTATCAGGTTGAGTTACTTTTTGCTAAGAGATCCAAGTGTAGTTATTGTTAAATGGGTGTCAATTGATCCAGAAAAGGTCCAAGCAAATGTTGAATTGGCCTAGACTAATGAATTTGAGACCAAAGAGTAATTGTTGTTGTTCAAAAGAGTAACTGCTGTTGTTCAACAAAGGGGCTACCAAAACTATTGGGGTTGGACTATGAGGTTCCATACAAGAAGGGGTCTGAGCTGATGCTTTATCTAGATAACATGAAGATAGTTGCCATTCCATTCCACGAAGACAGTTGCCATTGAATTACAGAATATTGTGAAGAGATGCTTCCTCCAAAATAAAAGTTTATTCTAGAATGACCAACATGTGAACAAGAACTCCAGGACAGTTTTCCAAGAAGACCAGTAACCAGCAACCAACAACCAACAAATATTACACAATAAAGAGAAAGAAAAGTTGTAATAGTTGGTGAATCATATAGGCTGCAATGCCATAGAAACCAACATTAACTGTGTCTTTTCATTTTCAGTCAAGTTCCCTATTTTAAAGATTTTGAACTTACATGAACAATGCGAGAACGCTCATCAACAAAAGACTTTCCATCATGATCATGTGTATGGACGTGTAAATGTAACTCTCTTGGTGTTGGATCTCGACCCTTTTCAACAGCCTATACAAAAGAAAATCACTTTAATTTATAGATACAGTCATATTTGTTGAGTAATATGTTTAGATACAAGCGTAGAGAAAGTAAATTTTTTACTTATATAGTTTGTGAAATATGTACTTACATGTCTTTTGCGATATTCTCCCATTGAGATAGAGCCGATTGTGTGAGTCCCTATCGTAGTTTCATGGCCGTCACGACGGTTCTTTGCATTTATTTCTGACTTCTTAATACAATCATCACTTCCCCAAAGTTCCATCCATCTTTCCCGCACATGCTCAGGTACAAAACCTGGCCTAACTCCTTCTCCTTTTATTTTTGAAATGAAATTCCTGTAGTTTACTGCCGCCTTAGCCTACCAGTGTCCCTTCACTTCACTTTCACTAACGGAAACATCCCAATAGAATTATTTTTGAAAAAAGATTAAAAGTAATACATTTATATCATATCTATAATTGTGAATACACATTGTAAACTCACTTACGACTAAAATTTAAACCTTGAATTCTCCAAAATAATCATCTCTTATATCATTTGAGACACTTTTCCAATTGATTCCATTGGAATCAACATCATTTCTGAAAGACTTAGATATGAAACTCGAGCATGTTTTAGAAGGTTCCAATCTGTATACATTTAAAGACATTATTTGATTGGTTATCATTAAATCAAAAGTAATATAAGTATCTCAAACTATATCTATATGTTCTAACAAAAAGAATACTCAAAATATATCTGGCTGCTGATTCTCTAATCCTTCACAAAGCTTTCAACAACTTTTTATCACCTAAAAACTTGCAGAAAATAAAGTGGAAAAAAATATATACCATTTTCTTCCTGTTAAAATTGGTATAAACAGAAATGTGTGTGCAAAGATCAGATCTTGTGTGCAAAGATCAGATCTTGTGTGCAAAGTGAGTGAGGATATAGAGAATTTGGACATTTCCAAGACTGATTGTAGTGAAAAGATCAAATCTTTACAAATAGAAAGTGAATTCTCAAATACACTAAGAGAAATTTGAAAAAAATATATCTTCTATCTATGCTGACAGTAACTACTCTATGATACAATATTTCTTAAGTTCTTTTCTTTCTTGGCATTTCATGTTTATGACGTGTATGTCTATATACTAGTATTGTTGACTACTTAAAACAACAATTGGAACATAGAACGCAAGTAGATAAAGGTTATAAGGATAAAAGTAAAAAAAAGGGACTAACCCTGCAAAAGTTAGAAAAATACGGGTCCGTGAATGGTTACTACTAGAATCACCTTCAGCAATTGTGTTACTATGACATACTGAGTTGCTTTGATTTGGTGCAGCTGGTGGTGTCTTAGAGATGGTTGGGGTAGTATTTTGGCTGGACCCTGACCTATTGTGTTGCTTTGATTTGGTGCAACTGGTGATGTCTCAGAGATTATTGGGGTAGTGTTTTGAGCTGACATTTGAACAGTTGGGGTACCACCTTGTTGAGAAGATACTATAGTGGGCATGGGAATAGTTGGCATGCTTACACGAATAGCTGGATTACTTCTATCTGAGGACTTGCCATGACCTCTTCCTCGAGCCATACATATATACAAATATAATTGTGTTGTTAGACCAAATCAGAGAGAAACAACAAATTAAGCATAACCTATAATAATGAGAACTATTGCAACAATAGAAATTAGAATGAAACAGTTATCACTAGCACAAAATCAAGTTCAGCTACCTGATCAGTGAAATACTTTTCAATAAGGTGAAAGTGTGTTGAAGTATTAAAATTGCCGCTGAAAATCTTGTTGATAAAGAGAAAGAATTGATGCGTGTAACTACAAGAGTGTAATAGCTATCATTGACTTCTATCAGAACAGATCATATAAATTAAGGAACAAATTATTAAATGAACCATGGACTTCTATTAGAAGCTTTACACAAAGAATTAGTAACTACATTCTGCAAATTTGTTTCTCGTAAGATTGGTGTCACGAGGCACACTCTTAATGCAGAAAGAGCAAGCAACAGTTATATTTCTTGGTTAGTTCCCACTTACTTGTCTTGTTGGATTGCAATTATGAAGAAATGGTGACAATGTAAGTTGATTCAAATACGTAACTTTAGTGCACAATTCCACTTCTTACAGTTATATTATAGCATTATCAAGCTGCAGAAAAAGCAACTATTCTTTTTAAATGTCTTATCTAAAAAACAAAAGAAAAAGAAGATTCTAAATAGTTGCCTGCTTGTAACTGTATATCAATGCCTGTTTTGCAGCCTCCTCACTTTTTGATTACCACAAGTATACACAAAATATCAAGATCTTTACTCCAAAATTTGCAGTATACAATACATTTACCGTACAATAATAATGATAATTACATACAATTGATAATTGATAGCAAGCATTTTCTATCCCTTTTTTTCCTCACCAAAGAAAACAGCAAATGATCTTGAAACCATCATTCATTCATTACTACAATATGGGATTGAATGAATATTGGAAAGTTTTCTTTGAAAAGTTCCATACTTTATTCAAATTAAGATCACAAAAGTCAATTAGACTAGTTAGTAGTTTTGATTGTCTAAATTAACTATTTGCAAAAAATAAACTTGGTATGAACCACATGTTCCTAAAGTTCGAGTATACATTGCATAAACTTTTGCAGTAATAGAGCTATAATTTAAAAGAATAAACTAACAAAATCCTTTAAATCAGATTACTCCTCCTATAACTTTTGAACTGGTTGATCTAATCACATTACCCCTCACCATTCCGTTAAGAAATCATTACCTAGCATTCAAAAAATGCAATAATCGAAGCAAAGAACAACGGGTAATAACAGAAATCGAAGGACAAGATACCACAAGATTAGAGCTAATGCTATTGGAATTCACAGAGACAACACTCGAATACCTAACCTCCAAAACCTCCTATCTATGGTGCGTTATGTCCCCGAAAAACTGACTCGATTGTACGCCATGTACAGTCTAATCACCTCACCCAGTATTCTTTGGCCAACCTATACATCTCCTTAGCGCAATCACTGACATCTCTCACATTCTTAATAATCGAACAATAGAAAATGAATTAAGAAAAATTAAAAAACTGGAACCTCAAACACTGCAGAAAATCATTGAACCTTTTCTTTAAAAACCCTATTTTCAGTACACCCAACCTTCTAAACTCCTATTTTCAAATAATTTCAACCTTACTTCGAGCTTAATAAGTTGAGAGTTAGAAACTCACGAAACCCCATTTCAAATATTGCACATAAATCAGGTTTAATTTTGCACAACAACTATTGTCACCAAAACAAAATAGAATACTAAACTAAACCCTAGAGAGTTCATTGATCGGAGAGTACTTACTTGTTAATGGAAGATTTACTTGAAACTTTGAAGGCAGAGCTCCTGAAAAGAGAGAAAAAACGAGAGTTAAACACAAATCGTAGAGAGTTCATCGATTGAAGATGGAGAGATGAAGAAGAATGTTCAGTGGAGATGGAGACGAAGAGCTCACTTTATCGACCGGAGATGGAGATTGAGAGCTTATTTCTCAGATGGAGATGGAGTGTTCGGTGGATATGGAGTGTGAAAATGTCGAAATAAACTTGTGCCCTAGAATAATATGACATAAAGAAATTTTTGCAACGGACTTAGCAACAGATTGTATCATTCGTCGCTGCCAAATAAATATATTTATATACATTAAATTCTAACGACGGATTTTTCCGTCACTATATAATATAATTTTATAAAAAATATATTTAAAGATTTAGCAACCTTTTTTCCATCAATAATTCCGTCGCTAAATAATAATAAAATTTCTCACAACTAATTTGTTGCTAAATCTGTAGGAAATTTTGGGCGCCAAACTTTCGCGTTAATATTTAGCGATGGATTAAATATTCCGTTGCAAATCCGTTGCTATATTATAAAACAAAAAAATATTTGTTAATTTTGCAACAAAATGGTTATTCCGTCGCAAATCCGTCATTATATAGTGACGGAATAATATCCGTCGCTAAACGTTGTTTTTTTAGTAGTGATTGCCAAATGACTCTATCACTTCTTGGGTGGAGTTGAATGAAGCTTTATTGGAGAGATTATTCCCCCTCCCCCCTCAAAGATGGTAAAACTTCAAAGCCAAATCCAAAATTTTAAGCAAATTGGAGGTGAACCTCTACTTGAGACTTGGTTGCGGTTTAAGAAACTAATTTTGCAATGTCCACCACATGGTGTTCCAGACAATGTTCCACTACAATACTTCTATTTTAGCCTTGATTCAGTCAATAAAGGTGTGATGATTAGCTAGTCATAAAGAGGAATAATAAGGCAGCCAAATGAATTAGCAACCTTGTTGCTAATGACATGATCAGAGTTAACTGAGCATGACATACTAGGAAAGACCAAGTTTATACTCTACTACTAAGCTTGAGCAAAGAAAAAATCGATAAGGACAATGAACGAGATGAAAACATGGCCAAAATGATGACCCAACTTGATTTGTTGTCCAAACATGTCATGGGAGGTGGACTTAAATCGGTGAATGCAGTTGGAACTAATAGTGGGAAGTGACTGGATGATGCCATTTTTTAGGCATTATACAATGAAGAAGTTCAATATTTGGGAAACCAAATGGGCGGTTCTCACCCAAATTACCAACGATAATTGGGAACCAAGGTTGGAATAAGGAGAGAGAGAATGTTTGTAAAGATAGGTGAGGTTGAAATTAGAGAGAGAGGGAGGCTGACAAAGATAGATATGTTCCACCCCATGATCGTCAACCACCAAAGGACCCAGCTGGGCTAGAAGGAAACTGAACCAAGGAAATGCTCACAAGGATCTTCAACAAGGTTAATGAGTGCGACAAAATATTAAAGGAATTGAAAAATGACTTCTCCACTTTATCTCAAATGGTAACCTTTCATTTGGTATCTATCAAGCAGCTAGAGACCGAATTGTGCCAGATCTCCACCCATATCAATCCGAGGCAAAAGAGAATATTACCTAATGAGAGCGTCCCTAATTCCAAAAATGAATGTTGACGAAATGAAAACTATGTACTGCCATGACATTAAATAAGACACTTCTTGGAAGGCAACCCAAGTCTTTACTTTTGTTGTATTACTTTCAATAAAGTTTATTGTGAGTGTAGGTTGAAAAGAAGTTAAAGTGTTATGAGGGGAACATTAGGCGATGCCAAAACCATCACGACGATCCGCCAAAGGCGTTGGGTGGACTCATTCTTGTCCGCCTTCTAAACTAGGAAATATGGAAAAGCTTACTTTCAATTTAGGTGATTTGAGATCGAAAAGGCGATCCGCCTAAGTACACTATGTCGACTCCATCGTGTCCGTCTAATCAACCTTCAGACTTGGTGTTTGTTCAGGCCTTTTCGGCGAGCTTCAACTCTAGCTGGCGATCCACCGAATGCACTTTGCGACATTATTCGTGACTGCCAAGTGTCCCTGGTATAATAAGTCCAAGGGTCTTTTTAAAATTCAAGAAGAAAACCATTTGCCATTTTTGAGACCTTTTCTTCCATTTTGTTTGCAATACCATATTTGAGTGTGTGAGCATCCTTTGTGTGTGATTATTGAGTACGTGGAGTACATTTTCTTGCTCGATCCGTTAACCCAGCCCTAATCTCCCTTTTTTCTAGTTTTGCTTCTTAGCGAGACTGGTTTTCTATTTTCATTTCATATTTTGAGACTTACGTTGAGTTTAATGTATGGGCATTAGGTTAGGTGATGCATGTTATTGTTAGATTTCAATGGGTAGTGCCATAACGACTGTATTGAATTGTGCCCATAAATTGATTGCTATTTTTCTTGCCTAAAACTTGATAAACTTGCTTGTGTTGGTTGAATGTTTATATTTTGTGGGTCTTGGTTGAATTTGATATGGGTAAAGTCTGAGTAACCCAATATTGACCCGATTGAATGATTTTTCCCAATGATAGATAGAGTGACGTGTTTCTTAAAGGCAAATCATCAATTTGAGCAATACTTTGTGATAGCTAGGGGATGTTTGATCGAGTACCCACGGGTTGATAAGCATATGGGTGGACTATAATGTTGTGGGAAACTTGACTGTGTTGCGTATGTTGGGTTTGTCTGTGAAATTAGGCACTAGGCTGAGAACCACCTATTCGGCAGGCTTGTCTTAGCTCGCCAAGGCGGTTAGGCGAATCGCCGAGTAAGCCCGAGCTCACCTTCTTGAGTGAATTGGTGACCTTGGGTAATGTTCCATTTGGTGAAGTTGTCTTAGTTCGCCGAACCCACTCGGCGTATCCCCGAGTGGGAGTGGACATCATTCTTGATGCCTGTTTCTTTTCATTTTGCGCTATCAGTTTCGACGAACTTGTCTTGGCTTGCTGAAACCAACTCGGCGATTTATCGAGTTGGAATTGACTCCGCCCATTGTACCTTAAATCTTTGATAATTGCTTTTGTCCAATTCGGTGAGCTCGCCGGAGCTCTCCCATCATATTACGTAGACCGCCTTCTCATTGGGTGTGCCTTAGGATATTTTTGAACTATGCTTAAAATCAAGTTTGATTTAACCTAATCTTTTTGTGATTCTAACCTGGGTCAGTAACCCTACCCTCATCTGAACACCCTTTAGCATACCTATTGCACTACCCTGAGAGAGGTTCTTTCACACACCTAGCATCCTCAACAATAGTAAATCTCTTGCCGAAACCATTTCCCATCGGTACAATATCTCTAGCCGGAACCATTTCCCATCTACTTTATATGAAATCACTAGTAGGAACTATTTCCCATTGACTTATTATCAATTCACTAGCCGAAACCATTTCCCATCGGCTTTATATCACTAGCCACAACAATTTTCCATCAGCTTTATTTCACTAGCCAGAACCATTTCCCATCAGCTTTATATACCTCACTGGCAATGACCTCGGCATCATAAACCTTACCGAAAACGACTTCGACATCAACTATCACATGTCCCATCATGACGTTTAATAATCAATGCACACAAGTAATATCACACCACACGAAAGAGACAACAATTCATGCAATTCAAGTCCACAAATAATGTTATCAAGCATTGCATCAATAAATCATTAAAGGTTACAACAAGGCAATTCACATCACCATGTTTATCACATAGCATTTGCAATGTCAACCCCTTTTTATTTGTTAAAACTTATCAAGTGAACAATTAACCGTTCACCTCATTCTGATTACTCCCAACACACAAGCAACGAAGAGAATACACGAATTCTACTAGAATACAAGGTTTATGAGATCACTTGCCTTAAATAAATCAATAATCACTCTAAGAGTTGAGTCTTCCCCTTCCAAATCATTTCCAAAGCCACATAATCTATATACAATCAAGTATGCACCATCACATTCTGGAAAATTAATACCCACATCAATTAATTAGATAAATGGAACAATCAACTCAAAACCAAATTTCAAAAATAAGGTTTGAATCTGAAACATAGTACTTGAAAACATTACTCAAGCTTTGAGGAACTCATAGGGAAAAATCATCTCAAAAAAGGACTCGAAAATACCTCACGATCTCCATTTTATCTAAGATCTTGAGTTCTTGAAAAACCTCACCACTTACCAATCAAAATCTCATATTTTAATGTTAAAACCCATAAATAATCAAACAGAAATGACAGTTTGGGATCATGAAACCTTACCCAAATTATTTAGCACAAGAAAACCTTTCCAAAATCCCCACCAAGGGTTCCGCAAACTCAAAAATGGAAAATGGGGCTCAAGCCCAAAAATGGCAGGTCAAAACCCCCTCTTAGATGTCGCTAAAGTGACCAGTGGTTTGCAAAAGTGTACCCCACTAAAAGCTTGGGCATCGCAAAAGTGAAGCCTCCTTCGCTACGAAGGTCGATTAAGCGACAAGGTCTTCTATTAAGCAGAGGTCGCTTAAGATACATAACCTTCGCAAAAGCAAGGCCTACAACACTATAAAATAGAGACAACTTTCAAATATTGAAAGGACCCTCTGTATTTGATCAGAACCTAGTACACAAACCCACATATTCAAATCAATTGTACTCGATGTTCTGAACTAAATGGGACCGTCAAAAAATGAATCTGAGATCTCCTTGACCAGACATCCGTGAAAACCACAAGAAATTAAGTCAACACCTAAAAAGGATACAACAAGCTTGGGACCTCTCAAAAATAGATCAAGACCTCACCTAGGCCTAAAATCATCCGACGAATACAATGGAACTCTCGGAGTTCTTATTCAAGTATCTGGTACTAAAGTCAACCCAAAGGATAAAATTCCACAAATTCAAAACTTAGGATCTCAAATCCTCAAAAAGGCTCCAAATCATAAACCTACAACTCCCACAGATTAAATTTCACCTTTTAGGACTTATGGAATCGACAGAAATCCATTCTGACACTTGAAACTTCAAAAGACACCGTAAACCACTTTCTTAACAACTTAGCCTTTCAAACTCAAAACTTACAATATTCTCAACTTGGAACTCATAGTTTGAAACTAACATCCAAAACTCAAACATAAAAGACTTGGGTTCGATAGCGGGATTACAAAACCAGGTCAGTACAAACCAAGTAATAGATGCCGTATCTTTCACTTCTTGTTCCTTATGTGAGGAGTGCCATTTGGTCTATGTGGACTGGAAAATATTAGGATGTATGGACCTTTTTCCTCATCTAGGCAATCCTCCATTAGTTAAGATGACTCAAATTTCATGTTTTCATCCAAGCCTAATGTAAAAAAATGTTTCGAATGAGGTCCAATATGTCTAAACTCTAAAGCAACATTATTTACAATATTCTCACTTTTGTGCTCCTTCTCAAAATTGACGCTAAGGAATAAAGTATAACTGAATGGTTGGCATACCTCTTTTTGCTCCACTTGTTGCTCAAATAAATCCATAATGTAAGCCTAATTCTCCACTTCATCCCTCCTACCAACATCACAAATAGCATAAGAGTTATAATAAATGTTTAGGGGAGTGGCATAAGAGTTAGGTAAACCATTTTCAACACCATTTTGACCACCGCATATAAGAAATATAAGACACTTGATATCCAAGAGGGGTCCATCGTAATACTTACAAGGATAACTATCACCCAACAACCACTTATCCCAATCATCCATATCAATAAGAGTATCAACATATTCAAGGAAAAAATAATTTGCACAAAAAATAAAATATAAAAACATAAATAGATAAAAAAAATTATAACCTCGAAAAATATTTTAATTTCTATGGCCCTGGCTACACCGCCAAAAACATGTTGTGTCCAAACGCGCACGCAAGTGTACGCGGTAGTGCAAGTTATATAGTGGCTCTAGAAGAGTCGGACCATCGAACCAAAAGAACTTGTCGATTAACTATTTTACTAAATTACACTAATAATAACTATTTATTCAAGCGTACCAAAAGAGTTTGACTTCTAAGAACGTAAGAATGAAATACCTACACTAATGATTGGTAAAATTCAAGGGTTGCAGCCTACTTATAATTCATGCATAATATCTTCTTATGAGGACTTCAATTGGATATCAAATCAGTGATTTACAAGGTTGAATGTATGATCATGCTCTCCTAACCTCTAATCACCTGCCACAACTGGCAGTCTAACTACATCATTGAGTGGGGATAAATTAAATCATGTGCGAAGCAATAAGTTTTCATCTTGTTTAGTAAAAAAGAAAGATCTCTAGGTATATCCCTGCCCTATATACAAATCAACCCTAGTTTCTAGAGAAGATCGTGCTCCTTTTGTCCCACGTTCTATCCACCTATTCTTCTCTCGAGTTTAATTTGGACAGTGAGTTTATTTCAATGGTAGTCAATCATAAAATTCTAAATGAAGAACAAAAGAGCAATTTATGTGATAACCAACTTCAATCCATAAATACAATATTAAACAATCATTCATAGCCACCACCCCAGAACAAGGGTCTTTAACTACTAATGTCTATGAAAAAAAAGGAAGGAAACAACCCTGAAAAGTGTGAGAGCTCTCCACTACAAAATATATCCTAATAATTATTCAGATGGAATATTTATAGATGTAGGGAACCCTAAATAAAATAATTGAGTAAAAAAAAAATTGGGAAACCCAAAACAAAAAGAATTGGATTCTGCGTGAAACAGTAGTCGGTTCATATATTTCCCCCGCTTCAACTTGAAAGTGTCTCCAGAATTTGACACGTGGAAGATTAGTGCATATAGTAATTCAACTTTTCCTTCAACTGATCTTATATAATATATATTATTATCTTAAATTAAATACATTAAGTTGTCTGCTTGATTTCCTTCTATAATCTTTCATTTTTAGTTCGTTTTAGCTCCAAACTTATTTATCTTCACACCAATTTAATCCTAAAAATAAAATATACTATTAAGGAAAACTCATAAAATCCATGCTTAAAAAGGAAAAATAAAAATACTAAATGTGAGGAAAATAATGATTAAAAATATGTATTTTTGGACTCACATCACTTCTCATACTCATGGTCCAACAATGGAATATCTATTTTGATTGACATTGTCGATTCACATTTTTTGAGCCTCGCACATCCGCTCAACATTTTTATAATTGGAAATTAACTAACTTCCACTAATATATATTCTAAAATCACTTATTAAACATAGATGCCCTCTGATGGCGATCTCTCTCTCAACCAAATTTTTGTTCTTGTGATTTCTAGGGTTATCACTCTAAAGTTGGCAGCAGAGAAGCTTCTCTCAAGATAGGTGGAAAAAGATACTCTTATTATGCATCAACTATACAATATACAGAATTACAAAGATATTGGAAGATATTTACAATCCCAAAAAATATGCTACTACAATCCCAAATGATATGCTATACAATCCACAAGATATTCTAATTGATCTACATTAAATAGGAACAAATCTACCCATTAACTACTTTTCTTAACTCATGCTAACACTCTACCTCAAGATGGAGCATAGAAATCATGTATGCCCATCTTTATAAGTCAGAACATCAACCAGCTGTAGTTAAAACTTTAGTTAGAACATCAAACGCTTTTGTGGATACAACTTTAGTTAGAACATCAACCAGCTGCTCTAAGGTCTTCAGTTATGGAACATCAATTGTCTTATTCAAACTTCTTATAGATGAAATTACTATCAATCTCCAAATGGTAAGTACGATCATGTTTAATTGGGTTTTCTGTAATTTTAATAGCAGACTGGTTGTCGCAAAATAAGTTCATAGGTTTTTCGAGTGAAAAGCCAAACTCCCCCTTAAGTCGTTTCAACCATAGTAATTCTTGGATACCTTTAACCATTGCTTTGTATTCAGCTTCTGCACTAGACAATGAGACAACTTTTTGTGCTTTACTTTCCTAGTAACCAGGTTACCTCCAACAAAAGTGAAATACCCTGTTGTTGAGCGTCGTCGTTCTCCTTTTGCACCTCAATATGAATCACAATAACCAATAATTTTTGTATGGTGATTCTTAGAGACCACGAGGCATCTTCCAGGTGCTAAATATAAGTATCACAAGACCTTAATGTCTACATTCATATGAACTTCACTTGTATTACGCGTCAAGCGACTTACCACACTAACCGCATAAGCAATATGTGGTTGGGTATGTGATAAGTATATCAAGCATCCTACTAATCTTGATATCTCACTTTGTTAGTAGAAACTTGATCAGAAATTTCCTCTAAGCTATGATTTTGTTCATTCAGTGTATCAATAGCTTGACAACCTATTATACCCGTCTCCTTTAACAAATCAAGAATACATTTGCATTGAGACAAAAATATTCGTTGTTTAGACCTAATAACTTCTATACTCAAGAAATACTTTAATCCTCCTAAATCTTACATATCAAATTCAAAGGACAAGTAAGTCTTCCATTTAGTCATCTCATCAACATCATCACCAGTAACAATCATATCATCAACATAAATGATAAGAACAATTATCTTACCATTTTGTCTCTTCAAAAACAAGGAATGGTGTGCATTGCTTTGAGTATAGCCATATTACTTCATTGCTAGTTGGAACCTTCCAAACCATGCTCTAGGCGATTGTTTCAGATCATACAATGCCTTTTTTTAGCTTGCACACTAAATTTGTATTTCTAGAGGTATTGTAACCAAGAGGTATATATGCTCATATATATTTCTTCAGATAATTCTCTGTGCAAAAAGCATTCTTCACATCATATTATCGTAGAGGCCAATCAAGATAAGCAGATATTCATAATAGAACACTAACAGTACTTAGGTTTGCCATAGGCGCAAAAGTCTCTTAATAATCAACACCCATAGGTTTGTGTAAACCCACAAGCAACTAATCTAGCTTTGAATCGATCAATTGAACAATCTGGCTTGTGTTTCACCAAAAAAACAATCTGCATCCAACATGTTTCTTCCCTTTTTTTGTAACGACACAATATCCCATGTATGGTTTTCCTCTAGAGCTTGCATCTCCTCATTCATGGATTCTACCCATTTAGGATCATCCAATGCTTCTTCAAATCTTGTAGGGATAATAACCGGTGACATCTAATTCACAAAGCCTTGGATAGAGATTGGTAAGTGTCCACAGGAAACATAATGTGCAATAGGATATTCGATTTCCTTTGGATTATCAGTGGAGTATCTTACTAGTGCTTTTCCTTGATTGGTCTGCAAAGTAACTGATATCTAATCCTGTTATCATCACTAGAAACCACTGGTGCAGTGTCATCAATTAAATTATTAGTATTAGTTTCCTCATAAATAACACAAACCTCAAGAACATCATCAGAAGGATCATTATTGGTAGGTACTAAAGGTGTTGGAGATCGGGATTCTTCATTTTCTTGTTATAGTGTTTAATTGAGAATCCCTTGGTCTGGAGTTGTTTAGTTAAGCCATGTATTATCTTAATTTGTACCACTATTATCAGGTATTAACACCATCCAATTTTGCTCTTCCACTTAATTTCCCCCCGAAGAGAAAAATTGGATAACTCCAGAGAGAAATACATCACTGTCACTGAAAAAAGTAACATCCATAATAACATACAATCTTTTGGTAGGGGGTGATAACATTTGCAGCCCTTTTTATGATGTAAATACCCAACAAAGACACCGCAATTCACATGGATCAAGCTTGGAAAATTTGTTTTTAGGGAGATGAACAAAAACAACACAACAAAAGACTCGAGGTTCCAATTTTAAAGTAGATGAGAGGTTAACATAAATGGACAGTTTATTTAAGGGATTCTTAAAATGTAGAAAACTACTTGGTACACAATTTATTAAATAAAAAGTATAAAAACAGCATCCTCCTAAGATAAAGGTTGCATATGAGAACCAATTAAACATGCAGGCACAATTACCAATATATGACAATGTTTCCTCTTTGCTACACCATTTTGCTGAGGTGTAAAAGGGCATGTAGTTTCCTAAATGATGCCATGATTTTTAAGATACAACTACAACACCTGATTAACATATTCTCCACCATTATCTGACCTAAGATCTTTTATTTTGGCTGAAAATTGAGTTTGAATCGGCTTATGGAAATGAGTGGAAGCATTCAGAAACATCAGTTTTATTCTTCAGTAGAGGAATCTATGTCATACGACTGAAATCATCACCAAGGATTACAAACCAACAATAGCTAGATGAAGTAGAAACTGGAGAGGGACCCTACACATCAGAGTAAATCAATGCAAACAACTCATTCACCTTGCTAGTACTTAATTGATAAGTAGTACAATAACTTTTAGATAATACCCAAACATCACAATGAAAATTACAGAAATCGCACCCTAAGAATAAAGTTGGAAATAATTAGTTAATGTAGCCAAAAGAAGCATGACCAAAGCTTCCATGCCACATCCATATTTAGTGTTATTTAGTAGAAAATGAACCATGACTGGTTACAGCAATACCACGGCATAAATCATCAACATAATAGAGCCCCCATCTTTTAGTACCATGCCCAATAATCTCCTTATTGTTGAGGTCCTGAAAGATGCAGAAATGAGGATACATTAGTACTAGACAATTTAATTGTTGAGTTACTTGAGACAAAGATAAAAGATTATTGGATAGTGAAGGAACATATAATGTATACTTTAAAGACAAGAAGAGTGTCAAAACAGTAGGTCCAGCACTAATAATTGGGATAATACACCATTTGCATTGTACACATGTGAACAATGTGGTTTATTAGGAGCTTGTAGCACCGACAAATCAAAGGTCATATGATTAGTAGCTCCAGAGTCAATAACCAATCTAGTGTCTTTATTAGAATCCATTTTAATCAGAATTGATCCAATATTACCTGATGAGTATCTAGGTATAGCTAAATTAGAATCACCAATTTCAATTGAAACCAATGGCGTTCCAGTAGTTGGCAGTGATGTACTAGTTGTAACCATAGCAGCAACTTTCCCATCATTTTTATCACCATCCTTTCGATTTTTCCATTCCCTAGACTTCTTTTTCATTCAAACCATCCCACCAATCTGGACGTCCATGCATATTAAAAAAAATCAATTACATGTTTGGGATTTCCGCAATGAGTACAACCCTTTTCAGCATTGCTACAAGCTTTTGAATGGTAATTTCGATTCTGGAAAAAAAAAGGGTTGCTGCCATAGCCATGTTGGAATCGGTATTATTAATGAACATTGGGTTCCTCCATTGTTCTTCACTTCAAACCATAGCAAAAGCAGATTCGGGATTGGGAAAAGGGTCTACGCAAAGAATATCACTTCGAACACAATCATAAATATTATCCAAACAAGCCGGAAGATATACACACTCTCTTCTTCGATTTCCTTTTGTCGAGCCTGGACAACATCAGATTATGTGAAAGAGATGGGCTTACGATGATCCAATTCCTGCCATATTTTGCGCAAATCTGCAGAGTGTAGAAATTTTTTCCCCTCTTGTTTCATACATATTGCTTGACAAGAGAGATCGTAAATAACTAATCTACCCGCCCCTTTATAATATGTTTGAGACACTATGTCCCAAATACTCTTGTCCGTTGGAAGACGTACAAATAAAATAATAATGTCGGGTTCCATGGCACTAACGAGCTAACTTTTAACAATAGCATTATTTATACTGTACTTTTCATAAGTGGTATCAATAGCAAGAGGCTCTTTAATTGTTCCCGATAAGTATCCCATTTTTCCACGACTTGCATCAAACATCTCAACAATTTGAGACCAAAGAGAATAATTATTTCCATTGATTTTTACACCAAAATGAATGGTTATAGGTTCTAGAATGGTGTTTATATTTCCAGAGCATTCACCCATGGTAGAATTATAGACTTAGGATAAAGAAAAGATCATGATCAGAGAAATAATTTTTCTCTAATACCAACACAAAATGGGTCGAAAAAGATATGTTTTTTATGCATCAACTATACATCATATAAAATTACAAAGTTATGGGAAGATATTTACAATTCCAAAGAACATGATACTACAATCCTAAATGATATGCTACACAATCCACAATATAATCTAATTGTTCTACAATAATTAGGAACAAATCTACCCATTAACTACTTTCCTAACTCATGCTAACAACTTCGAGATTTGAATCAGCCTATTGATTTTTGTTATTGATGATTTGGAATGAAAATACTTACTTTTGTTGTTGTTGGTGTTTAGTTGAATAGAATGCCTACCTTCTATATAGGAAAAAACTCGGGAGGCATTAAAAGCTAAGAATCAAGAGGTTTTCAAAACCTGCCATAAACATTGAGATTATGAACCAAATTTGTTCAATATCAACCACTCAAACCAACATGAGTACCAATTTTTACTCAGCTTCAAAGTGTAGATATAACTTAGCATCATCAGAAAAGAAAGAAAGCACATCAAACTAAAAGACCATTGTTTTTCTCAAACTCAGAATGGTTCCTTCTTTTTAGGTTTAACTCAACTCTTTTGAGATTAATGATGCCACTCCACTAGTTAGTCCACCAAACAAAGAATTTAACTGATTGTTGCAGCTGGATCCCTCTTGCAAATAGGACAAATGTTCTTGAGCTTGATCCACTCTCCAATACAATCAAAATGGTATATATGACCACAACTGATTTCTGTGAGTTTTTCCTTGTCGTAATAATCATCCTAAGTCAAACATGACCAAAAAAAAGAAGGTCAAAACCAAACTGAAATAAGCTTACAGACTCAGGTTGGGGTTCTGAAATTAGGTTCCACTTACCAAGCATATGGAGCAACGCTCCTTGCCGTCAAGACATGTTGACTTGGGAAATTGGTATGTATGGGTCTTCATGCTTAAATAAAAAGCTAATAATCTCGATCCAGCACTTGTATGAGTGAGGCATTCCGAAATGCCCTAAAAGATGAAACACCATGTCACAGGATATCATATCCATAAAAAGAAAAATTCAAGTATAAAACTCTAAAGTATTGTGTTTTCAAAGCATTACCTGCCTAGAATCTTCATCTCTTACCTGAAATGTTGAACTCATTTAGGAGCAGACTCATTTAACAACAAAATAAAGAAAAACATCTAAAATGGAAAAACATACAAGTTCGCAAGACTTTAGGAACCAGTTTTTAAAAGGTGATAAAAAGTCATCAAAGGCTTCTAGAAGATGAAAAAGGGCAACACTTTAATTTCAACTTTCTATGTGATATGTTTAAAGCCACAAGATTAAATGGCATTTTGGTATATTTGACGTTACCTTAATTTAGGACCACAAGATTGAAAAATCTACTTTATTTTCTTAAACTACATGTCAAGTCAAACTAGGTCATTTTTAAAAAAAAGAAGGTGTATCATTTATAGGGGAAATGTTACTCCAACTGAAATGACTCATCAAACACTTATTAGATTTCAGGTTACAGTTGGGAGTTGAATGCTATCAAAACATCTGACAATTTTTGAAATATTATCAATTGAGAATAACTCAACCAGGAATTATTGGAAAATAACAATAAAAATTTTCTGAGTTGGCGTCTTTTTCTCTAAGCAACAAATACCTAAATTGCATATAAGTATACGATTAAGTTTCAAATCAACTTACAAACGTAGTTTAACATGGAAAAGATCGATAAAGAAAGTAAGCTTGGTTAAGTGAAGAAGCTTAACTGGAATGAGGGCTTGTGTAGAAGAAAGAGAAAGATATCTATGATAAATGTCCTGGTAGGCTGGTCGTTGTTCCTCGATTGGGGACAGGATATTACCAACAATAGTTTCAGTCATGCCTCCATCTATTGGCACATTAGCATGGGTTGAATTTCCACTGAAGGTCGAGTTGCCAACGTTAGAATTGTTGCTCTCCATCTGAGGTTCAACGGAAAATGATTTGTTGTGTGTTAGAATGATTGGTTGAGATTTTGAAATCCTCTTTTCAAATGAAAAAACTAAAGTGTACAGGAAGCACATGAAAGAAACACGAGCAGACAATGGTTAGCACATATAAACAACACGTGTATTACACAAGAAGATCTTTAAAGAAACATGTTGAAAGCCTAGTGTATAGTATCATCTATAGAGATAATATTGTTACATGCTAACTTATTCCTCAATACTGTATTAAAAGTACTTTCATATGTCACAAGATTTTAATTACATCTAGAGTTATTTGTACTTGTAATAGATTAGAGTTATTTAATAGATTTAATGGTAACTTGTTGGAGCTGCTAGCAAGAAAATCAATTTCCACTCACACTATCTTGTCCACATATATTATTGATATATGACTGAAGTACTTCTCTGATAATGGAATGACCGGAGGAAAACAAAGGAATTTAATTTCCACATTTTCAATAACTTATAACATAGTACTGAATTTTGCGTATATCACACTCGAGATTACGTAAAGAGAAAATATATCCTTAACTGCAAGGCTTCCCTAACCCGCAACCCCACATACACCTGAGGGAAATGATCCCCCTTTCCAAGACATGCCCACCCCCACGGCCACCCTATTAGAACGCTATTACCGTTACCGCACTCCACACACGTTGTTACTGCTTAGTGTTTTACTGCATAGGTTGTTAGATATGTATCCACCATTTTAGGAGTTTGTTTTCTTATTTTCCTAGTTTGTTGGTTTAGTTTCCACAGTACGAAGGACTCTCTAATAGAGACTTTGTTATTTATTTTGTGTATATATATATATATATATCAGTTATTAATCGATTAACAGAGATATCTTTTGCTTCATCTTGCTCAATTACTTATATGGTTTCAGAGCTCACATCTTAACTCTCCCGAGTTTTTTTTTCCGATCCTCTGACTACCACCACAGACTCAGTCTTACCATGCCTGATAACGTAAGGAATGCAGACTCCACTGGCAGCAACCCTAACCTTGTTGTTCAGTTTAATCCAGTGTTGCAGCTGCCGATAAAGCTTGTTGGCAACCACAACGTTTCCACCTGGAAAGCACATGTTTCCATGCTTATGCGTGGGCACAATCTGTCCGGCCATCTTGATGGTTCTTCTCCTGCTCCTTCATCAACTATCACAGAAAATAGTAGAGAAGTGGCGAACCTAGCTTACAGCACTTGGTTCCGCCAGGATCAATTGATCCAGAATGCCATAATGGCTTCTGTCGACCCGATAATTGCTTCAACCGTGGCTGCTGCCTCCACTTCTCAACTTGCTTGGGACTCCCTGCACCTGGCTTATGCCAACAATTCCCAAACATGAATATTTAGCCTTCGTGATCAGCCCGCACGCCTCTCAAAGGGCTCCCTTCCAGTCACAAATTATCTGCATCAAGTACGCTCTATCTGCAATAAGCTCGCCACTGTCGGTGCTACAGTCACCAACGATGAGTTGGTTGTGAAAATACTGAGTGGTCTTGGGTCAGATTTTCGTGAGATTTCAGCTGCAATTCGAGCTAGAGATTCCATCATCTCGTATGATGAGTTGTATGTGAAACTAATTGACTATGAACTCTTCCTCAAGCATGAGGAATTGAAGAAAGAACCTCCTGCAATAACTGCTGCAATGGTCACTCACAACAGATCCCCCAATTCTAATAACCGCACTGCTCGTCGACCCAACAACAACTCACAATGGCATCCCAACAATCGTCCAAATGCTCCTGCACAAGGGCGTTACACCAATAACCATGTTCGATGTCAGCTTTGCAACAGACAGGGTCATACTGCAAACGTTTGCAGGTCACAGTCTCACAATCATTTAGAGGCAAAGGCATATTTTCTTTCGAGTAACCACGCTCCAGCAAACCAATGGATTGTAGACTCCAGTGCTACGCATCATGTCACAACAGACCCTACCAATCTGGATGAATATACCGGCTCAGAAGGAATAGCTATGGGTGATGGTAAACGAATCTCAATTACTCATCATGGTTCTACTTCATTAGTTGCATCAAATAATGCTTTTAGACTAACCGATACTTTGTGTGCACCTGCTATCCACCAAAATATTCTTTCGGTATCAAAATTTTGTCAAGATAATCTGACCTCCATTGAATTTTTTCCATTTTCTTTCTCTGAAGAACTTGAAAATGCGGGTTCCGTTGGTATCCGTTCGGAATAGGAACAAGACTCTATGAATGGCCCAATTTCACAGTGAATAAGCCTACTGTTCAAGTTGCCACTACAACAGTTCCTCACCAAGTCTGGCACCGTCGCCTTGGTCATCCCCATTCCAGACTCTTTAACTTTGTTTTGAATAAATATTCTCTCCCAGTTTCATTAACGCACAAGTTTTCCTTTTGTAATTCTTGTTGTTCAATTAAAGTTCAACGTTTTCCATTCAATTGCTTATCTCTTATAAGTACTGCTCCATTACAAATACTTTTTAGTGACTTGTGGGGTCCATCGCCTGTCCTTTCCATTGATAAAAACAATATTATTGTGTTTTCATTGATTAGTACACCAAATATATTTGGTTGTACACCCTAAAAAATAAGCATGAGGTTTGAGACATTTTTTCCAAGTTTCATTCCTTAGTGGAAAAATATTTTAAAAAGAAAATTGTCTCTCTTTATACTGATGGAGGAGGTGAATATAAAGGTCTTGATCCGTATCTCCATTCTAATGGAATTGAACACCTTGGCTCCCCTCCTTATACACCATAAAGAGTGGCCATCGCAGAGCATCGTCATTGGCGAAACTGCCCAAACAATTTTACATGAGTCATCCTTAACTTCACATTTTTGGTCATTTGCTTTTCAACATGCCGTCTATCTTATTAATCGATTTCCCACACCATTGTTAAACAATACATCGCCTTATGAAAAACTGTTTGGTGTCACAACCCGATACGATTCACTTAGAACCTTTGGTTGTTTATGTTACCCATGGCTTAAGCCTTACACCACCAATAAACTTGAGCCTAGGTCCACTCCTTGCATCTATCTAGGCTTCTCTCTGGTTCATTATGCACACCAATGTTTTAATCCCATTCACTCTAAATTTTATATCTCACGTGATGTAAAGTTTTTTGAAAATATTTTCCCCTTTCACACACTATTCTCACATCTTCAAAATAAGTCTTTTACGCTCACATGTGAAGTTGTTGACACTCCTCCAGAAACTCAAACTCTTGCCCCTGATATTTCTTCACTTCCTTTGCCTCTTCCAGTACGTGAGACTTCTACTGGTGGTCTATCTTGTGAGTCCGTCTCTTCCGGCCAGAATCATGCGCGTCCCATGGGCTCAGGCAATTCACTTTCTCCTCTTTCTTCTTCCCCTTCTTCTTTGCAGCAACGTCAATCCTTTGTCCCTTCACATAATTCATCCCCCAGACTCATCACCTATTGTCGTCGACTCAAAACACCACATTTGCCACAACCTTCCACTCATTATGCTGCACAACAAGCGAATTTGCCCCAAACTCCTCCGCCCCCACCTACTCCGCCACCGCCTCCTCCTCCAACCCTCCCAACGACCCGATCACAACATAATATTTTCTGCCCCATCCAATTATCTTGTCCAATTACCTGACCATGTTACCCCTTATATCTTTAAGCAAGCTCTAAAGCACCCAGTGTGGCGGTTAGCAATGAAAGATGGATTTGATGCGTTAATTCGGAATCAAACATGGGAACTGGTTCCTCAGGATTCTAATAAGAATGTTGTTGATTGTAAGTGGATTTATAGGATCAAAAAGAAAGTTGACGGTTCAGTTGACCAGTACAAAGCTCGGTTGGTTGCCAAAGGGTTCACTCAGCGTCCAGGTCTTGACTATCACTGCACTTTAAGTCCGGTTGTCAAGCCCACAACCATTCATGTTGTTCTCTCACTTGCAGTTCGACACAATTGAATTTTACATCAATTGGACGTCAATAATGCCTTTTTACAAGAAACACTTGAAGAAGAGGTTTTTATGAAACAACCACCAGGATTTGAGGATGCCTCTCATCCTTCACATGTTTGTCGTTTGCATAAGGCTATTTATGGTCTCAAGGAAGCGCCTCACGCTTGGTACAATGAACTGACATCCTATCTTTTTTCTTTGGGATTTCTTAGTCTCACTCGGAACCGTCTCTATTTGTTCGCCATGGTTCTAATGGCGTTGTGTATCTTTGGGTCTATGTAGATGACATAATTCTTACAGGAAATAATTCTTCAGTTGTTCATCAAGTTATTTCTTCCTTAGCTTCCCATATTTCCCTTAAAGATCTTGGCCCTTTATCATCGAGATGGCAAAGGTCTTCTGCTCTCACAAGCAAAGTATATTTCAGACCTTCTCCAAGATCTTCTGATGCAAGATTGCAATGGTGTTTCCACTCCTATGAGTTCTTCTCAAAGTTTTCTGCAAAATAATGGTACTCCATCTCATGATGCTACCGAATACAGGAAAGTCATTGGTAAATTGCAATATTTGTCTTTTAGCAGGTCTGATGTTTCTTACTCAATGAACAAATTGTTTCAATTTATGCATGCTCCATCTGAAGCTCACTGGAAGGCTATTAAATGCCTCATTTGCTATCTCAAAAGCACTGCTACTTATGGCCTTCGAATTGCTCTAAGCACCAGTCTTAATCTCTCGGTGTTTTTTGATGTTGACTGGGCTGGCAACCTCACTGATCGAAGTTCCAAAATAGGTTATGTTATTTTTCTTAGCCTTACTCCAGTTAGTTGGTCATCAAAAAAACAACGTACCATTGCTCTCTCGTCTACTGAAGCAGAGTATCGGGCTGTTGCTAGTATTATTGATGAGACCACTTGGGTGAAAAATCTTCTCAAGGAACTCCATGTTCATCTCCCCACACCACCTATGATCTTTTTTGATAACCTTGGTGTCACCTACTTATGCGAGAATAACAATCTTCACAGCCACATGAAGCATATAGTTGTTGACTTTCACTACGTTCGCCAACAGGTTGCCAATAAGCGCCTTATCTTCAAGCGCATTCCTAGTTCCGATCAGTTGGCTGACACTCTCACTAAGCCACTTCCGAAGAGCTCCTTCCATCGCCATTTGTCCAAGCTAGGTGTTGTTGCACCCATCTAGCTTGAGGGGGGTGTATTAGAACGCTTTTACTATTACTCCACTCCACACACGTTGTTACTGCTTAGTGTTTTACTGCATAGGTTGTTAGATATGTATCCACTACTTTAGGAGTTTGTTTTCTTATTTTCCTAGTTTGTTGGTTTAGTTTTCTACAGTATGACGGACTCTCTAATAGAGACTCTGTTATTGATTTTGTGTGTATATATATATATATATATATATATATATATATGAGTTCTTAATCGATTAACAGAGATATCTTTTGCTTCATCTTTCTCAATTACTTATACACCCCACAAAAAAACATCCCTCTTTCTTATTCAGCTAGGATCATCCATCACATAAAGCCAACACTAAGCCAACTTCAATAGAATACAAATTTGCAAAAGGAAAAAATCCCACTAAAAGGTTCACAAGAAAGCATAGTTACCGGAGATAGAAAAACTAAAAGAAGTTCATCAGTATCTAAAAACGATAGGTAATGTTTGATAAATTGAGAAAAAAATCAAACTCTCTTGTCGTAGAGAAGTATCTAGCCATTGCAATTTTCTTTTAATTATAAACTTCTGTTCTTCAAGAAGGAAAGGAGCATCATTGGTATCTAATTAGTCTGAGCTAAAAGATCACTGATAATCACCGGAAAAAGATTGTTACACATGCAACATCGCAATTAATTAATCAATTTTGCCTCAATTCCGAATTTCGTAGGTTGACTATATGAATCTCTTTGAATCTATTCCACTCTATTTAAGATCTTCCTCAAACCGAAGAATTCTAATTAAACCTCTTGTTCTTACACTATTCTCAATGTCCATCATGGTTGGACTAATTTTAAGTGGTTTTGCTAAAAATTTAAAGGAACAAAAGAGCTATGAACAAACAAAAACCAAATCAAATGACATAGAACCTGAAACCACATTCGTACATACTTTGAAAGAAAAACTTTGTTTAATTTGAGTAGAATAAAATGAAACCAAGGAAAAAGTGATTTAGCTATCATTGGCACTTTTTATTCATCCTTCCATCCCAAAAATTCTAAATTCAAGAAAAAAAATCTTGACCTTTGCATTTTTTTGTTCATTCTTTAATCCAAGATTCTAAATTCAAGGAAGAAAATCTAACTATTAAGAGAAAAAATGCAGGACAACTTACAAAGAAGAGTGTGACGGAGCGGCGGAGAGAAAATATTTCTTTTCAATCAGAGCAAATGACGGAGGAAAAAAAGGGAGAGAGTCATAAATATTTAATACCACATAAATTACAATAATCAAGACTCTTGAATAGTAAGAAACTTAAAACAACATATTGCAACATTTCTTTTCTTTTTGATGAAGAAAATGTAAATAACATATCTTCAAGACGAGATAGTAAATGTTAATTTACATATTTTTCCATTCCAATTGTACGCTAAAAATAAAAGGAATAATACAAAAACATACACTCAACATGATCTCAGTTGGCAAGTAAGCACTCTGACTTTGAGAGTGCATATATAGGCACCTCAACTTGGTATTTTTTTTTTTAAATCCCAATGTTTCAATACATTGAAGTATTCTCAAGTCAAGTGAGTCTAGATCAATTGGTTGATGTAACACCTCAAAAATCAGAACTAAGATTTAACTACAGAAAAGGAAAAACCATGGACAGGGTCCATGTGCCGTGAAAAGGACCACGACCCGTCACCCTGCTTGTGGTTGTGCACCAAGCAAAGGGTGAAAGACCACTTACCACTAAACAGTCTGTGGAGCTCCACACGGACCGTGAAGTGGCCCATGAGGGGGACACATAACCACCATAGCTATTGTGAAGTACCACGGACCACTAGGCGGTCTGTGGATCTTCACGCGAGTCGTCAAGTGGCTTGTGAAAGAGGCTTGATAGACTTTGAGGTTTGAGTCAACTTCAAATGATCATATCTTTCAGCACAAAATGATTTAGGTGGCCCACAACCTATCAAGATAAAGGTCTTTGAGTCCTCGTTCCAACACAACAAAGTTTGCCTAATTACGAGCCCGGAGTAAAAAGTTATGCTCGTTTTAGTGAAGCCCTATAGGGCAGAGCATCTTCATGACCCATTTGACGAGCCGTGACTCTCATGACGGCCTGTAAAGCCTGTCTTGAAGTGACTTTGTCAGCTTTGAAGTGAGGTTTCACCCCTAAATTCACTGGTTAAGCACCACGGACGTCCAAACAATTGTAACTCCACACGGACCGTGAAGTCATCCATGAAGTCGTCCGTGAAGGGGACTTGTCAGACTTAGAGTTTAGGGTCAACTTTAAGCGTCCTTATCTTTCCATACAAAAAGAACTAGGTAGCCCATAACCTATCAAATTAAAGATCTCTGAGTCCTCCTTTCAACGCCACAAAGTTTGCCTAATTCCAAGCTCGGAGTAAATAGTTATGCCTATTTTAGTGAAGCCCTGTTGGGCAGGGCATCTTCACGAGCTGCTAGACGGGCCTTGACGGCCTGTGATGCATGTGTTGAAGTCACTTCGGAAGCATTTAAGTCAGGGTCACATTAGTCTTTTCCCCTATGCGTTGGGCACTTAAACTACGTCATTTGATGCCTAAAATGTGTTGTTTTACTCAGTCTAAGCCTAATAATATAGTCAGACAATATCGAGAACCCTCATTCTCCAAAAATCACCCCAACTTAGAGCGAAAAGAAAAGGAAAAGTCTACCACTTCTCCTAAGAACAAGCAGGAGTGTTCTTCGAAGTTCAACCCCGAAATCCAATGGATTTCTCTGTAGATTTCGTCACCAGGTATGTGGGATTTCACTAGTGAGTTCCTTTCACTCATTAGGTCCCTAGAATTTAGTCAGTTCCTCAATTTCTCATAAATTGTTCAGACCTAGGGTTTCCATATTTTAAAGATTTATTGTGATTTTGGCTATTATAGTTCCCATGATCTAAATAATATGATTCTTGGTGATTTAGTGTAATTTACATGTACAAAATTTAGAACCCTAGCTTGTATCAACTATCAACTCATGAATTATACTTGTTAGGCAGATCAGTCAGAAAATTATGCTTTAGAAATTGAATGCCATAACTTTTAATATATTTATGTGCATTCCCAGATAGCATGTCAGCATTTTGAGGTACTCAGTATTTGAGTGCATTTTAGCTTTTCATTCAATTGGGAGTAGACGTAGCACCAAGTTGGACTAGGGTTGTCACGCCCCGAGCATACACCCTGGGCAGGACCGGCACCCGGAGACCATTGTTGGCCCCAAGCGAACCCTTGGCCTGGCTTTCTTAACTCAGCGGAAACCTAACTCAACAGAATAAATCAATGCCATGCAAAGACATAAAACAACTTAAATGATGAAATCTGGCCCAAAAGGGCAACTCGAGTCTCAAAATAGAATATTTACATATATACATAGATGAGAGACTCAATACTAACTGACTGACTGTCTATGAAGCCTCTAAAATACAGAGATGGATGTTGGGACAGACCCCGCAACACCCTAATAAAACAAAACTAAGAACACAAAATAATTGAGTCCTCCGGAATGCAATGAGGCTCACTACTGACTCTGGAGTGCTCAGCTGGATCAACGACGTGCTGGATGCTGATCCTGGGTACCTGTGTCTGCATCACAATAAAATGCAGGCCAACTGGCATCAGTACATGGAATGTACGAGTATGCGTGCTGGAGAACTAAGCAACATAGGCTAGAAGGAAATCTGGAAGAAACTGTAAAGCTTACCTGGCTTAACTCAACTTAACCTGACGGACTTCTTTCAATATAAGGCAATTTAAAACAAGTGCGATATAAAGAAAGACTGTTTAAAACCTGCTATAAACTCTGTGTGTATACAAAGATACAATAAGCCTGAGATGTATATAGAAATACAATACCTTCTGTGTATGAAAATACAATAACTGCTGTGGGAGTTTCTCTAACCGACAACCATCACATAAGAGCTATAGTGATGATACAGCGATCGACCTCACGCTGCCAGAGCATCCTATACCCGGCCAAAGGTATAAGACCTGAACTGCCTAATGGATCCACTAGTCTATCTGGAAAAGGATTCATCTAAAAAGTATGATCCTTTTCTACCCATGGTGGCTAACATGGTTCTATGGGGGCTGTGGGTTCCTTGAACGCTCCCCTAACTCGGTGCTCGATACTACTCCCAAAAAAAAATGTACTAGCTCTTATGTTTTTAAAACATATGTCTTCCTGCTGATTGAGATAATTACTCAAAAACCAGCCCGAAGGCTCTTTGGAAATCTCAATTTCCAACCTTGTTTAAATGTAAAAACATTTCTTTAAAAACTTCTTTGGGAATACATAGTTCCCTAATAACTTTGAGAAATGAACTCAACTTTATGTTCTTGACTTAACTTGAAACTCTATATTCTTTGCTTGACTTGCAACTTGAGCCTTAAAATGAAGTTAAAACATTCAATAAAGACTCTTGAACAACTTTAAAGACTTGCTCGGATTTACTTCTTAACTTTGCTTGACTTGACTCTAACTTCACTTGACTTTGATTCAAACTCGCCTTGAATTGAATTATGGATTCAAGGTATATGATCACATGTTAATAGATGAGTTTGGGAGGTTTAAATGTACCTTAGAGTGTTGGAAACAACTATAAAACATAGGTACAATACCAAGGGACATGCATGAGAAGGTATGGAAAGAAAGGGGAAACTTGGCGTCCTTGGCGCTCTGCAAGGCGCGGAGCGCCAGCCCTCAAAGTTCAGAGGGGACCTGCTGGCGCTCTGCTAGGCGCGCCGCCCCAAGGAGGAAAGTTCAGAACCCCCTTTGGGGCGCGACGCGCCAACCCCTTGCCCAGAAAACTCGACTTTTTCCCCCTCTTTTTCCAACTCTAAACCACCCTAACTTCAAAGGTTTCAACCCCAACCACTAAGGATCATAAAATCCCTCAACATACAAGAGATTCAACTCAAAAAACACAACCAAATCATGTCCCAAATCAACAAGAACTTCAACAACATAATCAACAGCATCTACAACACAACCAACAACCTTCAATAAGAACAACCACAAACTTTTCTCAATAATAAAATGAGTTTGGCGTGTGGGGGAAAGAACCAACCCAACACTATGAACTCACATACCTATTAGGGATCACCCCCGACGATCCTTGACGAAAATCCTTGCTTGATCTTCTCTTTCTCCTCTTCTTCTCCTCTTCACTCTCAAACCCTTACTTTCACTCTTTTAAAATGAGACAAACTGATCAAAGAATCAGTCTAACACAACAATATAACCAAAAGAATTGGTTAGGGAAAAGACCAAAATGCCCTTAAAATTTCCGGACGGATTTCCTGCCAACTGCCCAACTTCCAAAGGGCATAAGTCACTCATACGAACTCGGAATCGAGCAAACTCGGTGGTGTTGGAAAGATCATTCCACGAAATTTGCAACCATAACTGGAACTACACCTAACTCATCCTGAGCTATAAGTTATGACCGCTCAAATTTGGCCAAAAACTCACCTTTTTCCCATACTTGGCCAAATTTCCAAATTTTCAAAATTCAATCCAAAAATGAAAATTTCAAATTCTTAAGCCTCTCCATAGCCATTTCACATTGTCGGATGTTACAAGGGTTCAGCGTACCCTCACAGTCCAAGAACTACGTGCCAATGCAGGTTCAGAAGTCCCCTCTGTTGGGCATCAGTTTTTAGTGATCACGCTATAATCATGCCTTTCTACCCCTAGCAAGGTATATTGGGTCCTCTCGATGGGGCATATACATCGGACTCCAGCTTAGCTCACGTGGTTTATGTCGGTTAATAGTAGCTCCCACAGTCATACTCTTATTGCATTGACCATATTATCAGCATTCACTTCAACATTCAGTTCAGCATATTAGTTACATGATTAGTATTTGGTCATTGCATTTAGTTCCGATTTCAATTACACTTCCGTACAGTCTATTTCCATATTCATTATTATATTGCTCAGTTATATCATTATTCAGCTTAGTATCTATATTATGCATGCTCAGTATATTCCAAGTAATGATGCATACTTTGTGCTACATCGTTTTATGATGTAGGTTTAGGCACTTAGCATCCAGATCACGCTTAGTTCGACTCTCAGTTTATATTCAACAATTTCAATGATGTGCCGTGAACTATTGGCACATTTGACGCTCAAAACTAAGGATTAAGGCTAGAATTTTGGTAGTTTTATGTAAATATGATGTTTTTGTTGATGATTGAACAGGTAAAACACTTGGATGTGAAAGATAGAAAAAAGTGAAGAAAGTGAAGTGGAACCAAGCATCACGGACACCCAAATAGGCCGTGGTCATGATGACGAGCCGTCTGAGGGCTCGTGAAGCTGAGGCAGTGAAGAAAAGCAAAACTGAGCAACGGCCAGGTGAAGACCACGGAGCCCCCAGACGGATCGTGGTCCTCTTGACGGGCCGTCTGAGGGCTCGTGGGAGATAACTAGTGTGGAGTCTTAGGATCTAAGTATTAACTCAAGGCCATGGGATCCTACACGAGTCGTGGTGGATTTGACGGGTCGTTGTGTTGCTTGTGAAGATTAAGAGAGAATTTCCAGTGAAGGCTCAATATCACGGAGCACTAGATGGACCGTGGTGCCCAAGACGGACCATCTAGGTGCCCGTAAAAGCTCTCAGTGAAGCAAGTCCCACATTGTCTAAGTATGGGACAACAACTGGTTTCACGAGCCGTCTGGCTTGTGACGGGCCATTAAATCATCTGTGAGCCATCCCAACAGATCAGTCCTACTTCGAGTAGGACTCATTTTTTTACAGCCTACATAATTAATTAGGTTTTATTTTTGAAAGGGGTCATCATTGTATGAACGAAGCGTAATTTTCCATATTTTTATCTCTGGATTTTATTGATTATTTTCGGATCAAGATCCGGGATTGTGATTAAGTGTTTGAATATCAATCTTTCGTGTGAATTTGCAATTACTGTAAGTACTTTATTTTATGCTTTCAATAAAGATTATTGCTTGTTCTCGTGAAAACATGAGTGGCTAAACCCTACAATTAGGATTGTGGGAACCATAACGTCAATCTAGCTATGAATTCATAAAATGAGTAAAGTACGACTCAATCACTTATTTATACTTTTTCCTGATTCTAATTATCTATGGAGGAAATTTGGTGGGGCCACTGAAATACATTGACCTTTTATTTAGCTCAGGCAAACAATTTATAAGTGTGGGAAGAAGGTAATGGAGCAAAGCTAATACCATTGTACAAGGCAGTTTCACCATTCATTATTTGACAAATATGAAAAAAGAAAAATGTGATTAAATTTGGAGGAAGAATGACTAGAAATTCAATAGGAATGTCTTATAATTGGCCAACAATCCCTGAAAAATTACACTCCTCTAATCATTAGCAAAGAAGTAAGATGAATGCAACCGGGGATTGGAAGCAACAAGTGTAATACTGATGGGTTTAGTAAGGCCAATATTAGATTCAACTCCAAAGCTTATTGTATTAGAAATGCACATGGTGAATTTGTATTTGCTAAGGCTAAAATATTTATTTTATGTTCTACTTTGGAGGACTAAGTGAAAGCATTTAAATGGGGATTAATGCATTGTCTCAAGCATAACTAACTATCTTTGGCTATGGAAACTGATTCCCTAATAATCAAGAAGGTATTGAATGGAGTGTGGAAAGTTCCTTCAAATATATCAATTGATATTAGGAGTATCAAATCAGCGTTGCTAAAGAAAGAAATTTCAATAGTCTATATATTTAGAGATTGGTTGCTAATTTTGCAGGTATAAAGTCTACTAAATTCAATCAAATACAGGAGTTACCAGCAAAAGCTAGAACAATATTACAAATGGACAAGAATGAAGTGCCCAACATTAGAATAAAGAAAAGCCAGAATAACAAGCATCATTTTGGGGTGATACATCACGATTAAAATTATAAATACAACCAAGTACACAACAACGAATAACAGAAGAAAAAATATCTTAAACCTACTATAAAGTTAAAAGGAGCAAAGAAGTCATCCCTTGTATGAAGTTTGTAAGGATCATCCTTGGCTTGAGGCAGTGGTATCAGTTCTTCAGAGCTCAGCCTGCACAAATTAGGATAATGTTCTATATAAACTTCATCAAAAGGTCGAGCTAAGTGTATGAATTGTAAGAGTGATTTTATCTCGAGTTGCAATGGTCTAAGAAGTTGGTGGAGCTGAAGAAGTCTTCATTGATGTTAAATCCATGGCATTCGTGAGAGGCTTGAATGTCCCTGTGGATCTCTCTCAAGAACATCAATGTTGCAATGTCACAATGACTCAAGGATGATCAGCCAGAGCTATCGGAGATGCCTCAGGTCTGATGAGCTTCTTGAATCGATTTCAGAATTGGAGTTGTGGTGTCTACATCAGTTGAACTTGGAATAAGAGTAGGCTAGTTTACTTTTTTTTATTTTGGTTGTTTTTGTTGTTCATCTTGTATTTCTAAGATACTTAGAACAAAAACTTTGAAGAACTTGATTAGAAACAACAAAGTTTAAAGAACATTTTCAAAACTAGAAAATTAAAACCAGTAGAGAAAATAGAACCAGAAACAGATTAGAAACAATATACAAAATATTTTTCTTAAAGAAGAAAATTGAGGCCACTGAATGCACAGTGTCCCCTTAAGGAAATTATTCCCCTCAAGTAAGGTTAATGGAATATATCCTCCCAGGATAGAACGATCTTACTCACCAGTGTATCGGTACCTAAAACCACGGTGTCAACAAACCACTCAACGGCAGTAAAGTACACTTAGAATACTAGTACTAGATTTAATAGTAGTAGTAGAAGAAGTCCAGAAAAATTCGTTCAACTTAAATAAGAGAAAATCCCTCAATTTATAGAAAACAAAGGGTAGTGTGAAAAGGTTCTTATTATGCATTACCGGAAAGGTCACAAACCTTTGGAAAAGTCACAATCTTTCAAAAAGGTCACAACCTTTCATAAAAGGCACAACTTTTCATAAAAGTCACAACTCTTCACAAAAGTCGCAAATTTTCATAAAAGTTGCAACTTTTCATAAAAGTCACAACTCTTCATAAAAATCGCAACTCTTCATTTTCCATACACACCTTTATAAACCCAACAATCCCTCTCATGAATGGGGAATGACTCCAAGACAAAGAAACGGACAAGTATGTGTACTTTACAAGCAAGAATTAATTGCATCTAGATAAGTAGGTTTCCCCTTGGACTTTCCATAGTGAACATATGTCGGATATACTTGGTCAATCGGTAGATGTCATATCTTTGAACAATCGAGCTTTGGTGCATACCTAGACAATCATATGTCACACAATTAACCCTTTACCATTTATGGTTCTTACAGTTGTGTTCGTTTCAGCCATGAACACCTCCTGGTTTCATGAGTGTATAGAGAGATGGGATTTTGACAATCATCCTCTTTGAAGTGACTTACATTTCACACTCGCATAGGTGATTTCTAACCGTGTTATCGTGTAGATACACTATTTGGTCAAATCTGCCAAACTTAGCAAATCATTAAAAACTTTAAGCTTTATTAACTCATTAACAAGCCTTAATGTTTAAACCTCGTTCCTGAACATTGTCTTCATCATGAGAATGGATTGAGTTGATTGACAATGTCGAACCGTCAGCCACAACTTTGTTTTTCTCCTTGAATCTAGCTCTTGGGATCTCCAGTCTACTAGATAGAGTTACCGCCATGATGACTTGTCCTAAGCCGTAAATCCATTCCCTTAGATGATCTTTCAACTTTCTCTCTAGTTAGGCCTTTTTGTAAGTGGATCCGACACATTATCCTTTGACTTTACATAGTCAATTGTGATAATTCCACTAGAGAGTAGTTGTTTTCTAACGGTATTATGTCTATCTCTTATATGACGAGACTTTCCATCATACATCATGCTTCATGCCCTACCTATTGCATCTTGACTATCAAAGTGTAGGCATACTGATGCCAAAGGTTTGGACCAAAGAAGAATATCTATCGAGAAATTCCGAAGTCTTTCAACTTATTCACCGGCCTTATCTAGAGCACCTAGCTCAGAGATCATTGTAGATCTAGCGATACATGTCTTTTTGGAAGATTTTCAAGAGACTGCTCATCCACCAAGAGTAAATACATATCCAATCATGGATTTTACTTCATTTGATCCCGGTGATCCAATTTGCATCACTATATCCTTTCAATACTGTAGGATATTTGTATAATGCAAGACATAGTTTTGAGTATGTTTTCAATACCCCAAAAATCTTTTCATTGTCATCCAATGAGTTTGATTGGGCTTATTCGTGAACCAACTTAGTTTATTAATAGCACATGCTATGTCTGATCGCGTACACTTTCTGATATACATCATACTTCCCAATTCTCTAGCATAATCCAATTGTGAGTCAATTTACCTTCATTCTTTTGAAGTGCAAAGCTCACATTATTGGAGTCTTGACAATGTTAAAATCCAAATATTTGAACTAGTCAAGTACCTTTTCAATGTAATGAGACCGTGACAATGCTAAACATCTTGGAGTTCTAAGGATTCTTATACCTAAGATCACATCAGCAACTCCACGATCTTTCATATCAAAGTTGTTTTCTAGCATATGTTTTGTAGCATTTATGTCATTAGTGTCTCTACTAATGATCAACATATCACCAATATACAAACAAACAATGACCTTGTGATTTTAATGTAAACACATTTATCACTTCCATCATTCTTAAATCCATTTACCAACATAGTTTGGTCAAATTTCTTATGTCATTGTTTGGGTGCTTGTTTTAGTCCATAAAGTGACTGAACAAGTTCACACACTTTCTTTTCTTTACCAGGAACCACAAAACCCTCGGGTTGTTTCATGTAAATTCTTCCTCCAATTCTCTATTTATGAAAATTGTTTTCACATTCATTTGATGAATTTGGAGGTCATATACCGCAGCTAATGCAATTAACATCCGAATGAATGTAATTCTAGTTACTAGTGAGTATGTGTCAACAAAATCAAAACCTTATTTTGGTCTACAACCTTTGACAAAAAGTCTTGCTTTTTATTTGTCAATAGTTCCATCGACTTTCATTTTCCTTCTGAAGATTCACTTTGAACCCAAAGGTTTATTTTCTGGAAGAAAATCAATTAACTTCCAATATGGTTGCTCAAGATTGAATCAATCTCACTATTGACACCATCTTTCCAAAAGGATGAGTCTACAAAAGACACAAGAAATGTTTCAAAATCATATTCGAAGGAAGTAGATGTCCTTTGACATTTATTATGCCTCTGAATCTCTTTATTAAGAGTACATTCTCCTTTTTTCATTCCAAGGTCTTTTAGACCCTTCACTAGACTACTCAAGTCTAATTTTACAGTCCACAGTCATAGGTCCTATTTTAATCCTTTTAGGAATAGGAACTTGGACTTTGGCTAGACACCCCCCACACTTTGAAATATTTCAAGTTGGATTTCCTTCCTTTCCATTTCTCATATGGAATAGATTGTGTCCTGAACAAACAAAACTTTTTATTGCTTTGTTTCTGAAAAGACAACTTTTTGTTGTTCCCTTTTGCTATAAGGATAACTTCTCCACACAAGTTTTGTGGTAAACCTGAACTTATAAGTAATGTAGCCATCATTTCCTCCAAAGTTATTTTTTTTTTCATTCTGCAATTCCATTAGACTGAGGTGAATAGGGAAGTATTTGATGGATAAATCCACTTTCTAAACATATTTCTGCAAAAGGAGATTTATATTCTCCATCCATATCACTTCTTATCTTTTTCCCAACTGTTTTTCAACTTCAATATTATATTGTCTAGACATTTCTATTGCTTCATCCTTACCATTCAGCAAATAGACATAGTCGTTTCTAATGCAATTGTCAATGAAAGTTATGGGATACATTTTCCCCCTACGAGATGGTGTTGACTTCATATCACAAATGTCAGTGTAAATCAACTCTAAGGAATTAGAATTCCTTTCAACAGATTTATAAGAATGCTCAGCATATTTAGATTCCACACAAACTTGACATTTTTATTTATTGCACTCAAAGTTAGACAAAACTTCTAAGTTGATCAATTTTCCTTACAAGGTTTTGTAATTGACATGACCCAAGTGTTTATGTCACAAACAGTTTGACTCAAGCAAGTAAAAACAAATAAAAATATTGAGTTTGAAAAGCTCTCCGCGAGGTAGCTTTTTCTCACAAATATTTTGTTCCTCTTTCTTACAATTTTGTGTGATACAAACACTGTTTAGAGTCATCACCTTGTCACATGTCCATTTCGGAAGGACCTTTCCATAACTTTCAATTTGATTGTTATAGAACTACCCATGAACAAAGTTTCATCGGGTCCAATAACGGCAATATATTCCAAATACTTCTTTTACAAAACATGACAAATGACTATTCACCAATATTCATGTCTATACAAATAGTTATATTTAATAGACATATCTTTTCATGAAAAAATCACAACATTTTAAGTGACACTTTTTTCATAAAAGAACTCAATCATTTTGAACAAGTATACATATAATTTGGTAGTTTCATACTAGTCATACCATATACTAGTAAACGAGAAACTCAACGACCACAATATCAAATATACTCCAAGAATTTTGTGGGTCTAACATAATACAAAAGTATCATCGAATTTTATATCTTGTGCTCCAAATTTAAATTAGAGACTAAGTCTAATTTTATCTTTGGCATAAGCAAAGAAGCCCCACATTTTAAATATGATCTCAAAAATATTTTTCAAGTATTTAAAAATAGTTTTTTCACATATTTTTTTTTCCTCATTCTATCAAAGTGTCATTGGCAACATGAAACCACTTTTGAAAATATTACTCTATAAAAGAATTATAGTGCTTCAATTCCATTTGACAATTTTTACACAGTGTCAAAGTTCATTCCATAGAGGCACAAAATCACAAACTCTAAGTCACTGGTAGTTTTCATCTATCACAAATAGACATACCACTTAGTATTTAAATTACTAACAATAAATAAATAAAAAATTGTACAATTTGTTTCTATATAACAGTGAAGTTTATAGAAAATCAAAAGTACAACATTGACTTATTATGTGTAGTTTTCATATTCTTCAAACCAATTGCATAGTCTAATTTATCCAGAGTAGAAAACTACAAAAGTTTTTAGTCTACAAAAATCATACACAATCAAACTTCACATGGAGTACAAAACTACAAAAGTTTTTTTTTCAGTCTCCAAGCAGAATTGAACATATTCATAGATTATCACATAGATATGCTTTTCTTTTCAAATAGCCTTCCAACTTTAACATTTTGACATACTATTTTATCAAACAAAAATGTGCATCTCTCATTCTTCACACTAAAGAATTTTAAAGGCAACACTTTTTGCCAAGGAAAATTCATGCAAAAAAATATATGGTTTGCAGATCTTTTTCCAAACATATACATGATAAATATCAAAACTGTTAACTTTTAGAAACTATTTTCCTCCTTCGATAAATAATAAGAAGGTTACCTAGTGTAATCTTTAATTGAAATACCACCAATTCTTCTAGTACATTCTCACTTCGACCTTGCTAAACAAAACACTGAATTCTGGAGAAGTAATGCATTAATCTTCTACTTCCATGATTTGTTTCTCTCAATCAGTAGAATACAAGAAATACCAACAATATAATAATTTCCTTAAGATTGTTGTTCATCTTGTATTCCTAAGATACTTAGAACAAAAAACTTTGAAGAACTTGATTAGAAACAACAAAGTTTAAAGAACATTTTCAAAACTAGAAAATTAAAACCAGTAGAAAAAATAGAACCAGAAACAGATTAGAAACAATATACAAAATATTTTTCTTAAAGAAGAAAATCGAGTCCACTGAATGCATAGTGTCCCCTTAAGGAAATTATTCCACTCAAGTAAGGTTAATGGAATATATCCTCCCAGGATAGAACGATCTTACTCACCGATGTATCGGTACCTAAAACCACGGTGTCAGCGAACCACTCAACGGCAGTAAAGTACACTTAGAATACTAGATTTGATAGTAGTAGTAGAAGAAGTCCAGAAAAATTCGTTCAACTTAAATGAGAGGAAATCCCTCAATTTATAGAAAACAAAGGGTAGTGTGAAAAGGTTCTTATTGTGCCTTACCGGAAAGGTCACAAACCTTTGGAAAAGTCACAATCTTTCGGAAAGGTCACAACTTTTCATAAAAGTCGCAACTTTTAATAAAAGTCACAACTCTTTATAAAAGTCGCAACTCTTCATTTTCCATTCGCACCTTTTAAAACCCAACAATCCCCCGCATGAATGGGGAATGACTCCAAGACAAAGAAACGGACAAGTATGTGTACTTTACAAGCAAGAATTAATTGCATCTGGATAAGTAGGTTTCCCCTTGGACTTTTCGTAGTGAACATATGTCGGATATACTTGGTCAATCAGTAGATGCGATATCTTTGAACCGTCGAGCTTTGATGTATACCTAGACAACCATATGTCACACAATTAACCCTTTACCATTTATGATTCTTACGATTGTTTCGTTTCAGCCATGAACACCTCCTGGTTTCATGAGTGTATAGAGAGATGGGATTTTGACAATCATCATCTTTGAAGAGGCTTACACTTCACACTCACATAGGTGCTTTCTAACCGTGTTATCGCGTAGATACACTATTTGGTCAAATCTGCCAAACTTAGCAAATCATTAAAAACTTTGAGCTTTATTAACTCATTAACAAGCCTTAATGTTTTAACCTCGTTCCTGAACATTGTCTTCATCATGAGAATGGATTGAGTTGATTGACAATGTCGAACCGTCAGTCACAACTTTGTTTTTCTCCTTGAATCTAGCTCTTGGGATCTCCAGTCTGCTAGATAGAGTTTTTCTCTTTGTATTATTTAGGCTTGGGTCATTTGAACCTAAGTTGATTCTCTCTTAAATTTACTAATAAATTGGTTTACACCCGTATTTTAATCAAAAAAAATATTAACATACTAATTTAAATATAATTAAAAATGTCAAGAAAAATAAATTTAAAAATTATTCCATAAATTAAATCATTACATATGAAAATTCACTACAAAAATAAATAAATATAAGAACTATATTGGTAAATATGTATATATGGCAAGGATAATTTGGTCTTGAAAAAAATAATTTTATGCATCTACTTTTGCTTTTTTTAAGAATAAAAAATTTATAGCTTCTTCCAAACCACATAAAAATATTTTTGCTTTCAATTAAAAGTAATTTTACTTGTCAGCCAACTACCCTAATTTTTTTGAAAATGTGTTTTTTTGTCATAGTATGTATTTTTGACCTCCCTACAATAATGTCAAGCAAGTTTTACATCTCTTTATCTACTTTCCTAGATATATTGTCATTCTTTTAGTTTAGTTTTACAATATTAAATTAAAAAATGTATTTACGTGTCAATCCCTCCTTTCAAATAGTCATGTTCAAAAGATAATTAAGCCTAATTTAAATAAGTAAAGTAATAAATGATGCCTAATTTAGAGAATCTTTGGATATTGTGCCTAAAACTACTTCCTCCGTCTCATTTTATATGTCATTCCTTTCTATAAATAGTTAAATCACAATATTTGTCATTTTATAAAATTTATGCATAAATTACCATATTTTGCCTATTATACCCTTGATAGAGTAGTTAATTAATCTTGAAAATATATTCATCATTTATTATAAAGTTGACTTAAGAAAACATTAAATAAAGGTAAAAGGGTAAAGTTATATCATTTCTTAATGCAAGTGCAAAGTAAAATTTGAACATATAAATGAAACGGAGGGAGTGATATTTTCTTGAGACGAAAGAAAAAGTAGCATTTGGCAGCTAACAGCCATGACACAAGACGTATATACACTTTGTGGAAAGCAGTAAAAAAGAGCGTAGCCTTGTTGCGCGTACATTAAATTGAACTTTAAAATGTATAAACAGTGACAGACCTAGAGTTTTAAGGTTATGAATATTTTGAAAGTAGCAGAGTCAAAAATATATAAAAAAATGTTAAAAGTGAGGTTCGGTTCGAACATTAAAAGAACTTTAAGCATTCATCAAGAATCATTAAATTAATCATATCATTTTTTTACTGGATTCTCTATATTAATTTTATATAAATACCTTTATTTATATATTTAGATATGGAATTAATGGCTGCTCAAGCATCCGTCCCGCACAGCTGGTGAAGTGTGTTAGTGCCACATGCCCACATCCTACACCTGCCATAACACACAGATTGACACAATCAGCCTAAGTAGTTAGGCACAACTTACTTTATACAAGCTGATGATGCAATAGTGTCATCTTGGTTTATTCGGTGAGAACTGTCTTTCTTTCTTCTCTTCTCTTCTTGCTATGTTTCGTTTTGTTGAAATACAAAGTTTGGACCAAAAAGTGTCTGAATTTGGAGCAAATCGTTTCATGAATCATGATGGCTAAGTATTCTGTTCTGGTGGAGCGAAACTGATAATTACATATACTCATACAGGGCAAGTCAGTAGTTGGAAGAGGAGATGATGTTGAGGATTGCAAAGCCTAAAGTCTCTCTCAGAATCTTAACACATCCAGTATGTTTTAACTACCGATTTCATTCACATCATATTTCCATTTGTCTTGTTAATAAAAGAATTCATCCCCCTGTTTTATTCTTTGTTATTTTCCTCCAACTTGTGCAGATTTTTGGGGCACCTACTTTAACTCGGAGAAGTTATTCATCTGGGGTTAAAGTTAAAGAGGTACGCTTGTATTTTCCTAATTATGCAGGGAGCTTGGTCTCTTGTAAATCAGAGGCGGAGCCAGACTCTTAGTCTGAGGTTCTAAATAAATATTAGGAAAGAAGAGAAAAATATTGCAAAACATCCTCCGAATAAAAGGAAAGAAAAAGATTTTAACCCACCACTAGTATGGAAGGCATTTCCACCGCCCCTTACATTTTGTTAATATAATATATATATATATATAATTTTTTAGGGCAGTGTATGGAAAAGTTAGTGGGTCCCACCTAGCTTCGCCTCTGCTTGTAATTATACATATGTCAACTCTTACTTTGTAGATGATGGTGAGAGAAGCACTAAATTCTGCCCTTGATGAGGAAATGACAGCTGATCCTAGAGTATTTTTAATGGGCGAAGAGGTAACAATCAATTTGCTTCCCTATTATTTGAATTTTGGCGGTGTGGTGCTTAATTACCTTTTTGAACCATTCAGGTTGGGGAATACCAAGGTGCTTACAAGGTTAGAATTTCTAACATTGAAGTTACTCGCCCCTACAGTGCGGTAGTGAAATTGTTTTCTCCTCTCTTTTGGCAGGTCTCTAAAGGACTCTTGCACAAGTATGGCCCTGACAGGGTTGTTGATACCCCAATTACTGAGGTTGTCTTTTCATTCATCATCAATGTGCTATAATAACTTTGCATTCTCTCTTAGCCATCAGTCCTTATACCTTAAGCTTTGGTTTCCTCATTAAAAGTGTAGCTTCTTGTTTCTCATTGAGCAGGCTGGGTTTACTGGACTTGCTACGGGAGCCGCATATTATGGACTTAGGCCTGTCTTAGAGTTCATGACCTTTAACTTTGCCATGCAGGTAAGATATTACTTCGCTTTCTCAAACTTCTTCGTGTTACCTTTTGTCACATGTTGGAATGGTTGCTGTGATGCTCTTAATGATACTTATAAGATTAACGGTGTATAAAGACCAGTTTTATATGGCTTAGGTACCGTGTTAAGCTTCTACTTCCTCCCGTAGAAATTCCATCATAAGTTGTCTATTTATGTAGTTATCAAAATTAGGTCTGCTTTTCAATAACAAGGGTGAACAAGCAGGAGTTGTTGCAGATAAAAAGAACTGAGCATATTATTCAAGCATGCAATCTGTCCACAACTAACTAATTTGTGCTTCGCCCTATTTTTTAACAATTCAAGCCTGTTGACTGGTCTCTTAAATAGGTGTTCTAGTTTTTTGCCACCATACTTAGTGGAGAAGCCTTTTTTGTTTTGTTTTTCTACATGGATTTCCCGTGAAATGTTCTGAAATCAGCAGAGCAGTATACCAATATACTTATAGTCAACCCTACAGCATATATGTGGTATTCAGCTGCAGGTAATAGGATTTTACATATCTTGAAACGACGAGATGAAAAGAACTTCAGGGCTCCTTTGTTTTCTGAAACCATGCTTGTAATCATCAGACAGGATAACTTACACCTGTCTTGGGTGTCATTTCAGAGGAGCTACTTGACGTGCACCATACCTATCCACAAAGGTGGACCCATACCTTTAGGAGGGGGTGCACCTGCACCCGTTAGCCTCGGGAAAAATCATATGTATGTCTATTTTGAAAAACTCGTGGAAACTAGGATATAATGAACAATGCACCCATGAGAAGCTTAGGAGTGCCCTTGTGCTGCTGGTACAAGCTAGAGGAACCACCCATGAGACCACCATACAGATCCAGTCATTCTGGGATCAGCGCGGGAGTGCTGCATATTAGCTGATTCTAGGTCTTTGGGATAAAGACAGAAAACTATAACATTAAGGTTTCAGAGTAATTCCATTGAGATGGCATTGTTCATTTGTTTATCATGGTATTTTCTGCTGCTGAGACCTTCTGTGTAGACATTTGATCAGTGGAAAAAGATAATTAAAGGAGATAGTATTTCAATTTGATGACTTTACTAGAAGACGACCCTACAGCTCTGACCTTTGTAATGGAACTTTTGTTTGATTTCTTTTCGAGACATTTATTTTTGTTACGGCACAAAAACCACTTTCCCTTCCTAATCTGCATCTTTCTTTTGAAATTAAAAGCTGAATTCTGTGGAGATATTAGGAGTTCTGATGTGTTCTTGCAGGCAATAGACCATCTGGTTAACTCTGCTGCCAAAACACACTACATGTCTGGTGGGAATATTAGTGTTCCTATTGTTTTCCGAGGACCGAATGGTGCTGCTCTAGGTGTTGGTGCTCAGCACTCTCAGGTATCTTGTATCAGTTTTCTGGTGGTATTTCTTTTTAAGGAAACAGCTGTCATGAGCAAAGATTCATGTGAAAGCACCAGCATATACCAAGGTCCGCTCTTGGAAGAAGACAAAGCAGGGTGTGGATATCAGAGAAGTTCTTATGCTGTTCTAAATTAAGATCACATGTGCGTACGTAATCTATAATAAGAAAAAACCTGGCTGAACTGGATGATGCTTTGAGTAAAAAAATTCAGTAGCTATTGCTGGGAGTATCAGGTTGTCGGGATTATGCGTCTAGTATAAGTTGACCGGTAGCCATCGTTGAGGGTCTTTTGATTATTAGAGTTGTGCCTTGCTGTTTAAATGTGATTGAAAACAACACGAGGTATTGTTGTCTGTACCATTTATTAGCTCTGCTCATTGCACAACTTGCAGAAAACTTGAAAGTTGCATGCTTCAACTACTCACAGATTTCATGCTCACTGGTGTGTTTTATCAGGCTGTAGATTGAGAAATAACTGATAATTCAACAAATAAATCTCTCTCAAATATGATATGCATTATCCTTTGTTGGTCACAAGAAGATGATTGTCAGTTTATCAGGACGAAATACATTTTGAGAAATCTATATCTCAGAAAATATTAGAACTCAAACTTGTCATATGATGATCAATATGCAGTGTTATGCTCCATGGTATGGGTCTGTCCCTGGCTTGAAAGTTGTGGCGCCATATTCATCTGAAGATGCGAGAGGACTTCTAAAAGCAGCTATCAGAGATCCCGATCCGGTTGTTTTTCTTGAGAATGAGTTATTGTAAGTATGATACGATTTTGAGAATTGTGGTAAAAAATCTCTAAACACCTTGGTATAAGGATAACATACCCCCATGTAATCCCACAAGTGGGGTCTGGGGAGGATAGTGTGTATGCAACCTTACCCCTTCCTTGAGAAAAGGTAGAGTTCTTTCTAATAGACCCTCGGCTCAAGTAAAATATAACAACATCAAGTTTGTAAGTAAATATAGTAATGAAGAAGCTAAACTGAAAAACAATGGAGAAGAGAACCGTAGCAACAACAAATAATATGATAACCGAAGCCAAGAAGACAACATGTAATGCTAAAATCGAAGAATAAGATAGTAGGGGAGTAAATTTTGGTAAATCAATTTTCAGGTATGGCGAGTCTTTTCCTGTGTCGGAAAAAGTTCTTGATCCAAGCTTTACCCTTCCCATAGGGAAAGCAAAGGTATGCTCCCAGACAAGCTTTACTTTTTCGGAATTGTTTGCATCCGTTCTTACAGTTTGTGATGCTTTTTCTTTTATGTACAACAGATAGAGAAAGAGGGAAGAGATGTGACAATTACAGCATTCTCACGGATGGTTGGCTATGCTCTCAAGGTTTATGTGTGCATATTTCCCTACATTCCAATAATGAGTATACATGCAATGAAGAGTTTGGTTAATCACATTACAGTTTCATTCTCTTTAATTTGTCAACATTTGTTGCTCAGGCTGCAGAGACGCTTGCGAAGGAGGATATTAATGCTGAGGTAAATTAGTTCCAACGGAGCTCTTTCTCTTCCCTTTCCGCAACATGGTTACCTCAACTCCTTGATTTGAAATGTAGCTGTTGGCTTGTTTGTGTACTCTTTGCCATAACGGTTGGTTTTGATGTATTTCAATCTTACAGATCATTAATATTAGGTCAATTAGGCCATTAGACAGATCTTCCATCAATGCTTCGGTGAGAAAAACTAACAGGCTGGTTACTGTGGAAGAAGGATTTCCTCAACATGGCGTCGGTGCTGAAATCTGGTTTGTGTTTCAAACTGTATTGAAAATCATATAATAATGCATTACTAGTTGTACATTACTGAAGTTAATGTTTGCTGTTTGGAACATCTAAAGGATCAATCTTTAAACTAAACTTGTGCCTTTGGTTGTCATATATAGTGCTTCAGTTGTCGAGGAAATATTCGAGTACCTTGACGCCCCAGTTGAAAGGATTACTGGTGCAGATGTTCCAATGCCTTATGCTGCCAATCTTGAAAGGATGGCTCTTCCACAGGTCTCTTCTCTGTAATATTTATGTTCCAGCTTACATTAATTATTATAGAAGTCTTTGGGCTTTTGATCTCAATCATCTATATAAAGAAATTTATTTGGTTGCTAACCAGAAGCCATTAAAATAATCGAATCAGATGTTAGTTCGGATTGACTTAATTTCTTCCGGTGATGATGGAATCGTGCAGGTTGAAGACATTGTTCGAGCAGCCAAGAGGGTGTGTTACAGATCTATTCCCATGGCAGCCGCTGTTTGAGTTTTGTAATCTCCACCTACTTGTATGCTTTTATTTGTAAAATAAATGTGGAGATGTTCACCGTAGTCAATTTGGGTTTTTTATTGCTCGAAGGAATTCTACTTGAGCAGCTTTCACATATAGGAAACATAAAAATCATAATTATATGTTATAACTATAGTTTGTTTAATTGCACTCCATTATGTTTGTTATGAAGCATCATATTGTATAACTCGCTGGCTCTTTTTTAGATTTGTATAATTTTGCATTCAGCCTCTCGTTTGTATAAGTCGTTGGCTGCCTTTCAATTTAATTTTATGTGTTTGTATATCGCATAAAATTTGAATTTGTATACAGTTGAATCGAAATAAAACGTTTGTATATTAAATCTCTGTCTCTCTCATTTTATACAAACATAAATTATACATTGTATTTTGTATAATTTGTGTTCGTATAAAGTGAGAAAGAGAGGCAAAAGAGAACTGGGCAGGGAAAGATTTGTATTGTATAATTATAAGTGTAGAACGAAAATATATGTATTTGCATATGTATATATAATTTTCTCTTGCTTTATACAAACAAAAACACAATTTATACATTTGTGTTAGTATAAAGTGAGAGAGGCAAGGGATAATGGCGAGCGAAAATTTCAGTGAGAGGCAATAATTTGCTACGGGGTACAATTAAATCAAACTATGATAATAGAATTTAATTTGAATTAATAATTTGAAATCACATACAATTTTTTCATTCTAGTATAATGTAAAGAAATATTGGACTAAGAATAATGTTTGTGGGAAATGCCCAAATGGTATTGGACAGAATATTCTAGAGATCTGGATTCAACGAATATAAGGAAGCTAGGTATGGCAATGGGGTGGGTTGAGTTTAACCCGCATAATTTTTAGGGAAAAAGAACAAATATACCCTCGAACTATTATAAATGATATCTAAATATCTTTCGTTATACTTTTAGGACACTGATACCCTTGCCGTCTAAATTTTAGGGTGTATATACCCTTTGGACTAACGGAGGAACACATGTCTCTATCCAAATGATTTTCTGAATTTAATTTAATTTTAGTATTTTACCTTTAATTAAAAAAGGGAAAATTGTATATAATAACAAACTATTAATTCAAATTAAATGTTACAAATATACTTTGATTTAATTGTACCCTATAGCAAACTATTGCTATTTTCGCCACTCTCCCTGGTGGAATCTCGCTCACCACTCTCGTTTGGTGGCAGTCTCGCTCGCATCTCTCGCTTTTGTACAAACACAAATGTATAAAATGTGTTTGTGTTTGTATAAAACGAGAGGAAATTGTATATATACATATATTTTCGTTCCCCTCTCCCAGATCTCGCTCGCCACTCTCCCAAATCTCGCTCGCCTCTCTCGCTTATACAAATAGAAATGAAATGTATAAATTGCACTTCTGTTTGTATAAAGCGAGAGGAAATTGTATATACAAATGCAAATACATATATCTTCGTCTTATACACTTATAATTATACAATACAAATATTTCTCTGCACAATTTTCTTTTGTCTTTCTCGTTTTATACATACACAGATTATATAATTGATCTTTGTATACAACTGCTTTCTTTTGTAAATGTATAGTGAATTATACAACTGTCTTCTTTGTATATGTATAACAAATTATACAACTGTTTTTTTTGTATATGTATAGCGAATTATACATATATATATATTTGTTATGGAGCGCAATTATGCAAATTTTGCTATAGCATACAAATATAAATTTTATGTTTGCTATATGTTAAAGTTGTTCATTAAAAAACCCACCCATCACCCACATTAAAACACCCGACCCAATTATGACCAACAGCATATCCATCAAATTGGAACCCAAAACCAATCCTTCCAATACCACAACGACCATCGTCGGCGACACCATTTTTCTTGTTTCTGCCGCAATATGTATAAGAGCTTAATTCGGAAGAGCGGTCTGGTGATCCATCCTCAAAGATTTCAATGCCATCCCAGTCTCGTCGACAACTGTAGATGTTTATTGGATCTTCATTTTCTTCAGTTAGTTTTACACAATATTCAACTGAACCATAAGGCAAACGAAGAAATACTATCTAAACCATTTTTTTTTCATAGCCAAAATTGGATACCAAAATTTGAATTATGTACGATTAGAACAAAATCACAACTCAAAAGTTATTGAAGTTTTCAAACAAAAACTTAAATAGCAGAAGCCTAACGAAGACCATAAGCATAGCTAGACCGTTGAGAATTTCGGAATGAGGTTCTCCTTCGATCTCTTCTTATCTTTTGGCGCTTCCTCTTGAGCCTCCTTGTACGCTTCTTCTTCCACTTAGCTTTCATCCCGAATAGGTGAATATTGAATAGTAAACTGAGAATATTCTGGCGTGCTAACAAGCTATAAACTCATATCATCTTAACAAGATTTGAACTTTGGAATGTTAGTGTGAGGAAGAATGATGAAGTGTCTTTTGGGTGATTTGGGGTTATAATTGGGTTAGGATATTTTAGGTTGGGTCATGGGTGGGTCAAATGGTGGAAGTTGGGTGGGTTTTTTTTTATTGTGAATAAATATTAAATTAAATATGGTTGTATTGTTTAGATGGTGCCACGTGTCCATCCGTTAGATTCAAGGATATACACAACCCAAACGAATGACGGTAAGGGTATATACAACCTTCAAGTATAACGGAGGGTATTGACATATCATTTTTTATTGTTCGGGGGTATATTTGTTCTTTTTCCCTAATTTTTAATCCCCCTCCCCCCGCGCCCCACATAACAATTTTTTTCAGTTTCAACCAGCCCCGCAGGAACCCGCTCCACATAATTTTTTTAATATTTTCTTTTTCTAGTTAAGTTTGATAATAAAAATAAAATTCATAAAAAGAAATTCAATTTTTCATCAAGTTCTATTAATTTAATAGGATAGTGACTTAAAATTTTATTTTTTTAGAGGTCAATTGGAAACATGTAAGAAATATTTTTTTGTATTATTGAACTATTTTCATTTACTATCTTGAATATTTTAGTAGTTTTAAAGAAATTATTTTAATAAATAATGTTCTATCACTCTTATAACATGTAAGAAGTTAAAAAAGAAAAGACATAAAGTCACCACTAAAGTTGTTTCGAATTTTCAAAAAGACAACTTTGCGGGTGTCCTATTACCCTATTGAACAACTTCAAAATAGTATGTACACCTCATTTTTCACCCAATATCACTTATATAAAAATATTTGTAAGACACGCACTAATAGTCACTTGTCACGTGTTAAAAGTAATTTTTAATTATTTTTATTTGATTTCTTTGGTTTTATTTTTCATTTATTCTTTTTCTCTTTCTTCTTCACCTCAATTTCTGTTCCATTCTTTTTTTTCTTCTTCTATTCCATTCCCTTCATCGTTTTCTTGGGAAATTTTATTTCATGTTCTTTTGTTGGTGTCTTGCAATGGACTTTTCTTGACACGTTGTGTCCCTTTAGCAGCCAACATTCATTTTTGCCTATTTACTGCCACCAATTAATTTATTTATGAAAATAAATATCATCAAATAATCAAAATCAAAATACTCAAAATATCACCAAGTCAAAATTTGAAATTTAAATCATCACCTTCTCCAACTTCTTACTCCCAAATCGAGTTTTTCATAGTTTTACTATTCCCAAATTCCAATCTTGATTTGTAGGAGGAACTAATTAATTTTTCAAAAAAAAGAAGAAGAATGAACACAATAACATTAGTTTTTAAAAAAACAATGACCAGAAAGAAAAAAAAAAGAAAAAAAATGAAGGAAGACATGAATGCCCAAAGAAATATGGGTAGACTAATTATGGTAGGGAAGATGAGAAAAAAGATTTGAAAAAATAAAAATATTCCTAATAAAAAAATAATAATTAATACATGGGTTTTTCTTTTTTTTAAAAAAATTGGGGTGCCACATGGCAAGTTTACGTTGGTCTGAAGCTGTATCAAGAGTCTTCACACGCTTATATTTTCGTGACAACATGAGTGGTGTTAAAATTAGTCAAAATGGTATATTTATTGTGGATTTAGATACTTTCGTGGGGTAATAGGACACCTGCAAAGTTATGTCTTTTTGAAAATTCGGGACAACTTCAATGGTGACTTTGTCTTTTTTCAAGTTAAAATTAAGTTTGAATCCACATGAAATCACATATACACGCAACCCATCCCGCCCCACATTAATATTTTAAAAAACTCACTTCAACCCGCCCCGCATTTCACCCACCCCACACAACCTTAAATCTGCCCCCACCCCGCATAGCCTTAAATCCATCCCTCCCCGCATCTCACCTGCCCCACACAGCCTTAAACCCGCCCTGCCCCACCTCGCATAGCCTTAAACCCACTCCACTCCATTGTCATCCCTAGAGGAAGCATTGTTGCTTAAGGAGATGATTTGGAAGTCTCAATTCTTTTAAGTGATGTTTGGAATAACTCGAAATCAGTTGATTCCAATGAAATCCTATCTCATTCAACCCATTAAATATGGATTGACTAATCGATTTTTAAAAATGGATCAAGTATTAGATATTTATATTATACACTAAAGTCAATACCTAAATGGATAACATCAATACTCATTTGTGTGTGTGTGTTTTTTTTAATTTTATTTAGAGAGAGTTAAGTTATTTTGACTTCTAGTTGGTGATCTATCTTGATTATTCTTGAAGTCAAGCCATGGACAATATGGATATTCATAGTAGGGAAATTTTCATATACGTCAAAGAGAAAAAACTTACCTAGCCCTCATGGTTATAATTTACCTAATTACGTTTCATAGGTATAGTTTTATTTGTTATGCGGATCAAGAAGTAATAGAGTTATTTGGCGATTTCGCCAATCATTTTGTAGCTTCACCCGTCGAGAATAACCTCAACCTCATGGACTCTTGTGAGATGTTTTTAAACACGAACGGTCTATACACCTCCACAAAATTTCAAAGGTGTTCATGGGAATCCTCATGAGCTAAACCTCTCAAACATTCCTCTTAGTTGGAGCATTGTTCCAGTTACATGAAACACTGTCCTCACAGTTGTGGGAGGTATCCGGATGACTCCCGTAGTTTGAACAATATTAACATGCATATCATTCAAATCACCCATGTCATTTTGACTGTAGTGACTATCATTTTCATTACCATGGTCACTCATTGTACTAGACCGGCAAATCAACCAACAACAACACAAAACAACAATCTACTATAACTAAACAAATTTACAACCTAGTTTCTCAAATAGAATTCTCAACCACGATTATTCGGTAGCGGTGCCATTTTTGGTAACGCTCAAATGTACTCTCTAAAATCAATTTAAAGAGACAGTGTTCGTCATCAATAAAAATACCTAACTAAAGGTCGGGATCGAATCCCACAGAGAATGATATATCATAGAGAATACTATCTAGAAATTTAGATTGTAAAATCATTCATTTGTAGCAGTAAAAAGAGTGGGTGGATGATTCACCAATTTAATAGAATGACTCAGTTATCAATGGTCATAATTAAACTAATATTGAAAAATTCAAGAAGTAACATAATATAGGGGTGTCGGAATTGGAAATCAATGTCACATAGGGGAATTGTATTGCTATATAGCGATGAATATGCATGGCTAAGCTAGATCATCTTCAATGACACTAATCTTCTTCCGATCTCATAGCATCATTTCATAGAATCTCATTTCAATCTCATTTATATGTTATACTAAACAACCCACTACCTTACTATATTCTTGTACCTTACTATATTCTTGTAGACATTGAAATTTTGTGAGACTCTACAAGATGTGTTTAATTTGAGTTGAGACTCTATAAGGTGTGTTCAATTCCAACTAAGATTCTTGGAGGCTACTCATCCCTAAACCGTAGTTCATGCCTATATAAAGGGTACTATATTACCTTGAAAACATCTCGAAAAATTCATAAAGAGATCGAAAACTCAAAAATTCCACCACAAATTCATGAAATATTCATAAAGAGATCAAAATCTAAATCATCTTAATTCGAGAAATATGCTACTAACGGTCCTCGATTTATGAAGATCAAGTCCAAATCATCGTAGTTCAAGAAATACACCACTAATGACCCTCTAATTATAGAAATCAAGTCCAAATTATTTGAGTTTGAGAAACACGTCACTAACGGCTTTCGAATCATTGATAAATCTTATAAGATAAGAATCAAGGGAGGAACAAATATGTACACAAAATATTTATCAATAAAACTATGTTTCTTCATATTTATTTGTGATTGCAGTTAATTTTCTGTCACTGTAGACACGTAATTTTTGACCGAGCCTAAAATTTTACACCATTTTTAGAGCTTAAAATTTTTATAAATCTAAATTAAATATTTTGACTTTTATCTTATTTTATTAAGTTTATTTTAAAATATTTGAAAACAACAAAAATATAATCACTTTTTAAGGAAAGTTTTATTTTTAATTGTTTAAAAAAGAAATGGAAAATTACAAAAAATAAATATTTTCTTTTAATTTAGATTTAATAAATAAACTAGTGTTTCTTAATTATATTTTTTAATTAGCTATTTAACTTTTCTTATATTTATATTAATATAAAATAATTAGTTAATATTTTTAATTATTACATTTTATATTTATATACCTACCCATTAGCCCCACTACTCTACCCCCACTTCCCCCCTCACACCACCTGCACAACACACACGACACAACACAGACACACATCACCACCTACACTACCCACACTCTACTACATACTACTATATTATACACACACAACACAAACACGGAAAAAAAAAAGAAATCAGCAAAGAAAAGCAACACACACAAAAAACGTACAAAAAAACAAAAACAGAACCCACACAACACACAAACGTACAGCCAAAAAAAGAAGAAGAAAGAACTCCCCCTCATTCCCACATATCACCAACACACTATACATTTTCCTACTACATAAAAACGTACAAAAAAGGGGATCTAAATATTTTTTTTATTTTTTCCAACAACACAATACCTACACACCAATGAATAAAATGCATACACACCCTCAACATTTACTACTAACGCAGCACACACCCACCCAAACCAACATACGTACAAAAAACAAACATTTATTTTTCTTTCATATTACACAAACAAAGGTTGAGTTTGAGGCTTGCTTTCGTGGTTTCTTATTAAGATTATTTTCTTTTCGTGAATTGATTCTCACAAAAGGTACCATTTAATTTTTATAGTATAATTTGATTTTCATGATTATATAAGATTTGATTCCAATGTTATGAAGTTGCTCAAATTTTGCGTGTGTTGAACTTTGATGCTGTAATATTGAAATACTTACCCATTATTTTAGTCTATGTTATCTTCCATCTTGTACAATATGCTACTATCAATTAAGTGCTTTTTATATTCAGCTAAATGCCTGAAAGAATTATTCTAATAGTTTAGTCAAATTTATCTAAAATTTAAAAAATGTTTATTTTAGAAAAATTAAGAGATGAAGAGTTACATTTTTTTTATGTCTTTTGTCATAACTTTTAAGAATACTAAAAATGTAAATGCATCTATATCGAATTTGAATATGAAATAATTTTCTATTTGTTTAAGATTTTAGACTTTTAAAATAGTAGTCATGAATATAAATAGTAAAAATGTAATTTAATCACTAATAAAATGCTTAAGTTGTCTAGTAATAGGTAAAATATTAAAATATATGACCCGTTTTAAAGGTCGGTTTCAATTAAGAATGTGGTTACACATCTTTCTTTGAAATACTTAAAAGAAACTCAAGGATGCGGTGACGCACCTTGTCCAAATTGTTTTAATAATTATTTTTTGTTAATTCAAACCAAGAGGTGTAAATTGAAATTATTAAGTGTGATGAACTCGAGAGGGGAAGATAGTTATGTCTCCAAATGTCAAGATCGAGAATGCAGTTATGCATCCGATTTAAGACTAATAAAAATTCAACAATTAAAAAATAAGCAAATTTTGGCATATAAACACAAATTATCCAAAAATGTATCAAGATAAGTATAACTCAATAAAAGCGACCGTGCTAGAACCACGGGACTCGAGGGATGCCTAATACCTTCCCCTCGGTCAACAAAATTCCTTACCTGATTTTCTGGTTCGCAGACCAAATAAAGAGTCATTTCCTTTGATTATGGATTAAACAAAAAAGTGACTTGGAACACCATAACTCAATTCCAAGTGGCGACTACGAAAAAAAAAATCCCTAAATCAATACCGTCACTTAAAATGGAAAAACCCTTACCACCGTGCGCGAAAAAGGATGTGACAGTCACATTAAAATTTGTTGCAAACAAATTGGCACGCCCCATGAGACCAAATCTGTCCTTCATCTCTTCTCTCAAAGATCAAATCTACAAATATGATGTCGCAAAACCCCAAAGGTGTAAGTATGAGTACTTTAAGCCTCATCTTTGAGTTTCAACAAGTCTACACTCCGACAAGCCTTGAAGCTGGGGGAGTTTGTAGACATTGAAATTGTATGGGACACTACAAAATGTGTTTAATTTGAGTTGTGACTCTACAAGGTGTGTTCAATTTCAACTAGGATTTTTGGAGTCTACTCAACCCTTAATCCTAGTTCATGCCTATATAAAGGGTACGATATTACCTTAAAAATGCATCTCAAAAATTCCATAAAGAGATTGAAATCTCAAAAATTCCACCACAAATTCATGGAATATTCATAAAGAGGTCAAAATCCAAATCATCTTAATTCAATAAATACACTACTAACGATCCTCGAGTTATGAAGATCAAGTCCAAATCATCCTAGTTTGAGAAATATACCACTAACAACCCTTGGATTATAGAAATCAAGTCCAAACCATCAGAGTTCGGAAAATATGCCACTAACAGCCTTCAAATCATGAATAAATCTTATGATAGAAGAATCAAAGGAGGAACAAAGTTGTACCGACAATACTTATGAATAAAACTATGTTTCTTCATATTTTATTAGCGATTGCAATTAATTTTCTGTCACTTTAAAATTTGTTGCAAAAAATAATCTCTCTTTCGATATAGAAATAGGGAAAATAGAGCTGACGCATAACCTCTATTTTCAAGCAAGTTACAGACATCAAACCTAAATTTCTAGTATTGGACTAATTGCCCACTCCAATCAATCTCCTTTGAGCATCGACCAGAGATTATAAGTAGGAATGAAGTTTGCAACCTTAACCCATAAGATAACCTCATGCTAATTAGCCCAAATTCATGTATGAACAACAATAAATAGAGCATAGCACAATACCCACTACATTAAATCAACACCTAATCCCATAATTGCACCCCCAGATCTTAGGGTTTTGGCCACCTATCATAAAATGCAAAGAAATTACACCTTTCATGAAAGCAGCCATGGATAACATGAAATTAAGCAATTACAAGCAAACTCACTTTGGATTCAACTTCAACTTATCAATTTAAAGAACAACGTTGAAAACCCCAAAAACTAGTAAGTGTTCTCACAAGGTAAAATGTTTCTCTCTCTACAAATATTCAGAACTTTTCTCACAATCTTCCCACTTTTTCCCAGCTATGTGAACTCATTTTTCTCTCTCTTAGGGCTATTTATAGTTTCTCAAAATTTGTCCCAAAACTCAATACGCTACTCATTGGGCGACATTAGTCGGGTTCGCCGATCACAATGGGCGGATCGTTGATTGCTCTCCAACTCGTTTTTTTCTTGCTCTAGGCTTCAGGTGTTTGAACCTCGGCGAGCTCGTTCAAGTCTGCTTTTCACATTCGGCATATCACCGAGTACCACCTTGTTCACCTTTCAAGCCTCCAATTTGTCTCCTTATACTGTCATTTTCGGTGATGGTCAACCTGTGTGTCTTTCTCATACGTTGAGTCGCCTTTCCATTTGGAGTTCGCTGTCCTGCCTCAATTAATGCAAGTGTTGTGCACTGTCAATTTGGGAGAGGTCATACCCATTAGACGATTCACGCTTCTTGTTTGGCGATCAACAATGTGGAGTTTACATTTATTTTTACACTTTTGGTCATTCTTTCAAACATTCATCCTTGCCTTGTCTTTTAGCCTTCATAGTTGTAATTCATCAAAATATTATTAGAATAGGACATAATTAGGCATAAATGACACCAATTGTTGAGCTAAATCGGCCTCAAATGACTGCAAATCTACCACTCATCATATCTTTTAATAGAGGTGTTAGAAGGTGGTTATTATCGGAGCCTTTACTCATAAGTTGCTTGAAGTTATCGGAGTTTGAGAAATCTTGTGTGGCAGGTCGTGGTTGTTTTCTCTTTTAAGCAAAGAGGTTTTCACGTAAGCATTTGTATTCTTTACTTTAAGCATTTATTATTTTTGCTATTATTAATACAATCAAGGGACCTGATCTTTTAACTCGTGGTGGATTCATAAAGTAAAAAAAATATAAAGTCTATCATTTCAAGGAGAACCAGGTGGACTTTTTTAATATAATTATAGAAATATCTAGATTCTTGTTAGATAGTTAGAAGATAAAGATATCTAGATTTTTCTTGTAGAAGTATCTAGAATAATTTCTAGAAGCATTCCTATACAAGTATAAATAGGGGTGGCATTAAACATTTGTAAGGAACCTAAGAACAACCCAATTCAAGAGTCTTCTTCCATAAACAAGTTCTCCTTTCTAGCTTCCTCTTTTTTAGTTGAATCTTCCGATCCTAGTTAACGATCTTGGGCTAGCAAAAGGGTTCCCCAATTATACTTTTCTTCTGCTATTCTCTACGGTCTGATCATTGTAAAACCTTTAAAAAGTCGATTAGTATTCAAATGGTTTAACATTTTAGAAAGAATTTCAGCTCTCTTAATGAAAAGAGCATGGGAGAGAGGGTCTCCCTGTTTAAGACCCTAGTTGAATGGAAATAAACCTTTTCTACATCTATTAACAAGGACAGAGTACAGCATATTACTAATGGATCTCCTCATAAGACTAATCCATCTTTCAGAAAAATCATATCTTCTTAAAATATCAAGAAGAAATTGTCAATTAACTCAGTCATATGCTTTAGACATATCCCGTTTTATGAACACATTGCCTCCATCATTCTTCTTTTTAATACCATGAATAATTTCCTGCACCAAAAGAACATTTTCAGTAATCAATTTACCACGTACAAAACCAAATTGGTTTAGTAAAATAATCATAGGAATAATGGGGGCCAATCTATTATTTAAGATCTTGAAAATAATCTTAGTAGTAAAGTTACTAAGGCCAATAGGCCTTAGATCAGAAAATGAAGTAGGATTATCAACATTAGGAATAAGTATTAGACATGAAGTAGAATACAACTTAGTCAACTCAGCCCCATTGAAATAACTCTGAACAAAATCAACCACTTCATTTTAAATAATGCTCCAACAGGTGATAACACTCAAATTACCCTCAAAATAAGTTAAAATAGTAAGAGGTTGTTAGCAATAAAAATACCCAACAAGAGTCGGGGTTGAATCCCACAAGAAACGATTTGTCGGCAATTGAAAAGACAGAATAAATAGTTACAAATTTGAACCTAAACCTACAATATACAAGATTATCAAATTAAGAGTAGTTTTGGTAACAAAACGACGGATTTGGGCAAAGACATTATCAAACAAGGGATACATGGGAATTCAAAAATTTGGAATTCAATCCACACTGAAACGATTCATTGCAATTCAAAACATGCTAAATTAATAATAGATAGTCTAGATCATCATCAATCAGCATTAATCAACATTAATCTCCTTTCGATCTCAAAGTGTTATATCACGAAATGTCCTTTCGGTCTCAACCATAGTTCACTGAAAAAACAATCTAATACCTTAATCCAAACCCCTATTTCTAGCAAGTTTAGCATTCAATAAAGTAAACCCAAATCTTCTCCTTTCAATCTCAAACTTAGGACGCAAAGCTGAAATGTGATTATTAATCTATTCACCGACTTCACGAATTCTCTTTCAAGAAACCCACAAAGTCCTAAAGTAGATTCAAGTGTACACTCTCAAATCATAGATTAAAATATTGTAAATAGATTAAATCCATTTCATGAATTTAAGTATGAAATCAAGGAATCACAAAAGCAATAGAATGAAAATCAAATATCCAAATCGTTTTGTTTATTTCTAGAACAAAACCCCAATTTCATATACACAATTACACCTATAATCCTAGCAATGTATAACAAGGAATGAAAAAGAAAACAAGAGATTTTACAATTCAACACCTAATCTTCAAATCCAAATATGAATTGTGAAGCAACTTGCCTTCAAAATCTTTACCCAACAATATAAACCACAATATTCTCTTTAATCTAAGCTAAAGTTTTTCAAAGCTGAAAAATGGTCTGAAAAAGATCTTCCCTAAAAATGGTTGCTCATAAGTGTAAATAGGGTTTTTGGAAAAACTTGGTGAAATTCCAATTCTGTCCCAGGCGCCTCACAAATCCTTCATTGCGGTGGCGACAGCTTACTCATGCAATCACGATGAGTAGTGTCATTGAGTCACACAATCGCGAAGTGTGGAGATTTTGTTGACTGCAATCACGACCCTTGCTTCACGCAGTCGTGATGAGTAATTTGCTGTCAGTTCCACTTTCTTCCCATTGACCTCCTATTGCCTCGTTTTCACTTGATTTCTTCAAATGTCTTCTCATTGATAGTACGTAACATGAAAATATTTGCTAATAGAGTCCCCTTCTTCAAGCCATCTAGTGTTAGCTTTTTGTCTAAGGATGGATTGCTCATATTTCAACCACATGGTACATTTCAGATCTAGCATCATCCCTATGATCATCATTATCAATATATTCATTCTCAAGATGTTGTAGTTTTCTTCCCATTCTTTCACCTTGTCATGCACATTACCAATAGTAGTTTTAGATCACTTCCGGAGAGTTTTGCTAATGCAGTTTCCACATATATACTATTACCCTGAATATCAACATTCCAAGCGTCTTGAACGAACATGTTTGAAGTCAGGATGTTCAATCCAAAAATTTAAGAATCTAAAGTATTTAATACCCATGAATTCAACTTTAGAACATTTGACTAGCATAGGTGTTTGATCAAAACCAGTGCTAATTATAGGTGTTCGAAAAGTAATTGGCACCCTTGAGAATCACAAACTTGAAGAGGAGTTACATTTTTAGGAACTTGAACATTGTGACTATGAAGTTGGGTAGTATATATCCTGGAGTGTTTCATCATGGGAAAGACAATAGGCAGATCATCATGAGATTTAAAGGGAGAACTCATCTCGTTACCAGAGAATTTTGCTAAATCAGAATATGATTCATACCTCTTAGTAGTAGAGGTAGAAGTTTGTCCATAGTTGGCAGGTCTACTAGCAATAGGAGTGGAAGGCGCGCAGTCCATCATCGTCGGTAAATTCTAGCTAAAAGTGGTGATTTATTCTTCTCAGGTAGTAAAAGTTGTTGACCACTGGAGAATAATTTTGTTGTTTGGAGGCTTCAGGAGTAATATGTTTCCCTATGGGAGCTGAAGTATCACCGGAAGGATTAGAGCTGAAGTATCACTGGAAGGTCGTCCATGAAAGAACTTACCAACAAGAGTCCCTCTCTTCTTGAATGGCGTTGCCGTTCGTAGTGCTCTCCAAAACACAGATTGAAAAAGAGGGAGATCGATCAGTGTGTGGGTAATTTATAGAGCCAATTTTTTTTTTTTAGAAACAAAACATGCCTGTCCTTCTGCCCTTGTTGCGTGTAACTTGCTACACTAGTACAACTTGCTATACATATTACTCCCTCCGTTTCACAAAGAATGACCTGGTTTGACTTGGCACGGAGTTTAAGTAAATAAAGAAGACTTTTGAATCTTGTGGTCCTAAATTAATGTTATGTCAAATGTACAAAATTGCCCTTAATCTTGTGGTCTTAAACATGTCACGTGGAAAGCAAAAAGTAAAATGTTACCAAAAAAGGAAAGAGGCCATTCTTTTTGAAACTAACTAAAAAGGAAAGGAGGTCATTCTTTGTGAAACGGAGGGAGTAGTTTAATAATCTATTTGTAGACATTGAAAAATTGTATGACTCTATAAGACGAATTCTATTTCAGTTAAGATTTTTGGATGCTACTTTACTTTAAACCATATGTTATGCCGATATAAAGGGTATTATATTCCCTTGAAAAAAACATCTCGAATAATTCCCAAATTCACGGATTATTCATAAAGAGATAAAATTCAAATCATGCTAGTTCGAGAAATATGCCACTAACGGTCCTTGAATCACGGAGAAATTCAAAATATCCAAAGCATCCTTAATTTGAGAAATACACCACTACGACCCTCGGATCACAAATAAATCGTATGAGAGAAGAATCAAGAGCGGAATAGATTTTACCATATTAATTTATAAATAAAATATTCATGTTTTTTTTTGTGATTGCAATTTATTTTCTATCACCTTTAAAGTTTGTTGCAAACAAATTGGCAAGCCCAATGGGACCAAATCTGCCCTTATCTCTTCTCTCACAATTCAAATCTCAAATCTGAAGTCGCGAAACCTCAAAGGTGAAAGCATACTTCAAGTCTCGTCTATGAGTTTCATCAAGTCTACACTCCGAAGCCTTCAAGAAGGGGACGTTTGTAGACATTGAAAATTTGTAGGACTTTACAAGACGGATTCTATTGTAGTTAAGGTTCTTAGAGGCTACTCTACTCTAAATCATACCTTATGCCTATATAAAGGGTATTATATTCTCTTACAAGGGCATCTCGAATATTTTACAAATCCACGAAATATTCATAAAGAGATCAAATTCAAATCATCCTAGTTCGAGAAATACGCCACTAATGGCCCTCGAATCACAGAGAAATTCAAATTATCTTTAATTCGAGAAACACACCACTACGACCCTCGAATCATGATAAATATTATGAGAGAAGAATCAATGAAGGAACATATTAGTAACCATATTGATTTATCAATAAAATAATCATGTTTGTTCATATTTTTTTGTGATTGTAATTTATTTTCTATCTCCTTTAAAATTTGTTGCATACGCAAGTGTACGTAGTCGCAAAAATAATACAATGGCTCTTTAAGAATCGATTTGTCGAACCCAAAGGACTTATGATCAAATTATATTCAATTCAACTAAATCCATAAATTAAAGACAGTGTTTTCATGAAACTCATCTTTTCTATCTATACTACGACTGCAAAAAATTAAAGCTCAAAATTAACTAAGAATGAACAACTTAAATTTTGGTGTTTAAACAATATATGCCTAGTTCTAGGGCTGCAACATGTTAGGAATTCATGTATCACATCTCTTTCATGATTACTTACGGTCATCAAATTACTGATTTATAGGGTCGATATTATGACCATGATCTCTCGATCTCTAATTACCTACCTTAGTTGAATACCTAACTACATCTATGATTGGGGATAGGCAAACTCAACCGTGGAACATTTATTTTTCATCCTATCTCTAAACCAAGCACGGTGTTCGTTCAGGTGTTAATCCTAAACATGAATCTAAACAAGTGGTATGAAAGAATGATCACACTCTCTGTATTCTTTGGTCTATCTACATATTCATCTCTCGAGTTCAAGAATAGACAATGAATGTATATCAATGATGGTCAATCATGAAATACTAAAACAAGAATACAAGAGTAATTTTTTGATAAACAAATTAATCCATAGAAATTGATGTTCAATAATTAGTCATGGGTACAGTCTCAGAACAAAGGTTTTGAGCCACTCATCATTTCATATAATATCATCATCATCATCATTATATATCATTAACAGTGGGAAGAATCTAAGTCAAAAGGTGAATTACAAAAATACCCTTTATCGACTAATTTATTTTCTTAAAATCATTTTTAAAATGGAAAATGCACCAGTGGGGGGGGGGGGGGGGGGGGGGGGGGGGGGGGGGGGGGGGGGGGGGGGGGGGGGGGGGGGGGGGGGGGGGGGGGGGGGGGGGGGG
>JAJOOR010001961.1:0-109810 GCA_036250505.1 Solanum acaule | reverse complement strand
AAATTTCGGATTTTGATACGGTTGCTCTAAAATTTGGGTTAGACCCATTTCCCACTCAATTTGACCCCCTAAACAAGAATATGAAGTCGGATTTTCGAAAAACGAAACGGATTTTTTTATATATAGCTAAACAAGTTTCCAGTAACTTCCGAAGCACATTTTTAAGAACTTTTTGGGGTCATTTCACTACCCATAGACAATCTACTCAAAGCATCAACAACAACATTAGCCTTACCTGGGTGATAGAGAATACTCATATCATAATCCTTAAGTAACTCCAACCACCTCCTTTATCTGAGATTAAGTTCTTTATGACTAAATACATACTGAAGGCTCTTGTGATCGGTGAACACATCCACATGAACACCAAAAAGATAGTGATGCCATATTTTCAAAGCAAATACTACGGCAGCCAACTCTAGATCATGGGTTGGGTAGTTCCTCTCGTGAACCTTAAGTTGCCTAGAGGCATAAGCTATAACTTGCCATTTTAGATTAACACACAACCCAAACCAACTCTGGACGCATCACAATATACTACAAAACTTTGTGTCCCCTCTGGTAAGGTCAATACTGGGTAGTAGTCAACCATTTTTTTAATTCATGAAAAATTTTCTCACAAGCTTCAGACCATTGAAACTTAACTATTTTCTGAGTCAATATAGTCAAAGGAGATGGAATAGATGAAAATCCCTCAACTAACCTTCTATAATAGCCAGCCAACCCTAAGAAACTCCTAATATCAGTTGGAGATGTGGGTCTAGGCCAATTCTGCACTGCCTCTATTTTCTGAGTATCAACCTGAATTACATCACTGGAAATAATGTGACCTAAGAATGCCACATAATCAAGCCATAACTCACTCTTAGAGAACTTTGCATACAACTCTCTATCCTTTAGAGTTTGAAGAACTACTCTGAGATGACTAGCATGATCTTCCTAATTCCTCGAATAGATGAGAATGTCATCAATGAATACGATAACAAACATATCTAAATAAGGCTTGAATACTCTGTTCATAAGGTCCATGAATGTTGCAGAAGCATTAGTTAAACCAAAGGACATAACTAGGAACTCATAATGACCATAGTGGGTCCTGAATGATATCTTAGGGATATAACTTTCTCTTACTCTCAACTGATGAAAGCCATATCTGAGGTCTATTTTGGAAAAATAAGTGGCACCCTGAAGCTGATAAAAAAGATCATCAATTCTCGGAAGAGGATACTTATTCTTGATAGTAACCTTGTTCAACTGACGGTAATATATGCACATTCTAAGAGAACCATCTTTCTCTCTCACAAATAAGATCGGAGCACCCCAAGGTGAGACACATGGTAGAATAAAACCTTCTCAAGGAGATCTTTCAGCTGCTCTTTTAACTCTGTCAACTCTGCTGGTGCCATTCTATATGAAGGAATAAACATAGGACGAGTATTAGGAAGAATATGTATACCAAAGTCTATTTCTTTCTCAGACTTCTGGAAACTCATTAACAACTGAAATTGACTGAATAGGTGGTGTCTCAACACTAGAGTCATTAACTCGGACTAAGTGATAGACACAACCCTTGGAAACTAACTTTCTCACCTTAAGGTACGAAATAAAATGACCGTTAGGCACTGCAGAACTACTCCTCCACTCAAAAACTGGCTCATTAGGAAACTGAAATTAAGAACTCGAGTTCTACAATTGATTGAGGCATAACAGGTGTGAAGCCAGTCCATACCTAGAATGACATTAAAATCTACCATATCTAACTCAACTAAGTCAACCATAGTGCTCTTGTAATTGACGGAAACGGTACAATCACGATAGACTCTCTCAGCTAGAATAGACTCACCAACAGGTGTAGAAACTCTGAAGGTCTCAAGAAGAATATCAAAATTCATCGCAATATAAGGAGTCACAAAAGATAGACTCGCTCCTGGATCTAGCAAAGCATAAACATCAAAAGTAAAGACTCTGATCCTACTAGTGACAACGTCTGGTGAATTCTGTTGTTCTTGGCTACTAGTGATATCATAAAGACGATTTGTCCCTCCACCGGTCCCTGAAGGAGCTCCCCTATGTGCAGCTCTGTCTGGTGGAGCAACTGAAGAAGATTAAGCTCTATTGCCCTTATTACCATTACCTTTTCGGTTCTGTCACACCCCAACCCTAGGTGAGGCGGACAAGTACCATATGATCACATGCTTTACAAGTGACCTATGATGAGCTGAACCAATACATGTGACAAATGAAACTATGAATACAGATGATAGCTTTACAATGTCTACAAAGCCTCTACTGGAATCCATGACTAACCACTAGGAAAATACGCATAGTAAAGACTTGGCAAATCCCCGAATCAACCTGGAGCTCACCAGCAATCACTTAGTATTATGTGCTTCTATTGGGGAGATCTATTAGTTGAGTACCTGTACCTGCAGCATGAAATGCAATGTCCCCATAAGGGATGCCATTACGAAAGAATGTACTGAATATGTAAGGCATAATACAACCATATGTAAAATGAGAGCTCAAGTGAAACCAAATACCAATAGATAAGGATTAGAGACCACCTTTGCTTATACTTGTGGAATCGTGCATGTTACATTCTTTTCTTTACAAAACCGTAGCACTAATACACACTTGACCACTTTGACTTTTACATCGAATACCACATTTCCCGAGTTCGAATTGTTTTTGAGTTCACTTAATCGTATATGTGTTGGAAGGCATGGGGTATTACAACTTTAAACCTACTCTATCGTCACTAGTCGCATAGGAAACCGAGTCCATAATTATACTACAAGTAATTTATAAGCGTCATATAAATAGAACTAGTACACGTAGAATATAGGGTGTTACAGGTTCTTAGGGCACTCTTTCATGAAGTGACCCTCTTGACCATACTAGAAACAACCAGTGGAGTCATCGCGACACTTACCTGGGTGGTTCTTACAACACTTAGCACATGCAGGAGCCCAGTTACCTCCTTGTGCCACAATACCTTGAGACTGTGCAGGTCTAGCTCTGAAGTGCTGTGAATACTGACTATTGTACTCACCTTTGTTCCTTGGTGCAGGTGCACTGCGGATGATGGATCAGGTCCTTTATGTTTCTGTTTGAAAGAAGACCGGTTCACATTACTCTTTTGCTGCCCGAATTCGTTCCCTGTCTTAGCTTTCTTGCACCTAAACTCCTCTCTGTCCCTTAGCTTATCTTCCTCGACCTGTTGCACATAGATCATCAACCTTTCTATATACATGTCCCCTATTAGCATAGCTGTCTTGCCCTCTTTGCTTGACAGACGAGACAACCTCGAAACGAACAATGTCATCCTGCTTCTCATGTCAACAACCATCTCTGGAGCATAGCGGAAAAGTTGGGTGAATTTCAGACTGTACTCATGAACACTCATAGATTCCTACTTAAGGGTGAGGAATTTTTGTAACTTGGCTTTTCTTAGTTCACGGGGAAAGAAACACTCCATGAAAGCACTCTCGAACACAACCCAGCTCAAAATCTGTGCATCCTCAGCTCCACCCGTATTCCACTGGTCAAACCAAGTCCTAGCAACACTCTTCAGTTGATAGAAAACTAGTTCCACTCGCTCAACATCGACAACATGCATAACCTCAAACACTTTCTATAGTTCCTCTACAAAGTTCTCTGAATCCTCAGTGACACTTGAACCAGTGAAGCTTGGAGGATTCATCCTTAAGAACTCATGGATCCTTGAAATATTAACCACTTCCTGTCGATTCTCTCTCTGTCCAACTTGATTGGTCACAACTTGACTCAACATCCAGATAGCTTCCCGAAACTCTGCATTGGTGACCTCTCCTTGGGGTTGCACTTCTAGTGCATTAGGTACCCCTTGACCCTGTGGTTCTGTCACACCCCGAGCTACACCCCGGATGTGGCTGGCACTCGAGAACCATTGCTGGCCCCAAATTAACCCTTGGCCTGACTAACTACTCATCGGAAGACTTAAAGCATTAATACAAGGATTCGAATGCACTTTACTTAACTATTTAAAAGATAACTTAGAACGTTTTAAATATAAAACATTCAACTTAGCCAAAATGGCAACTCAAGTCTTATAACATTAGAAATAACAATGTAAACACAACTGAACTACTGACTGTCTATGAAGCCTCTAAAATAAAGAGGGATGTCGGGACAAGACCCCCGATCATCCTAACAACTGAAATACTAAAAGCAAAGTAAAAAGGAGTCCTCTAGAAAGCAAGGAGGCTCACCAACTGACTCTGAGTGCTCAATTGGATCAACAAGGCGCTGGATGCTAATCCTGGTTACTTGTGTCTGAATTATAATAAGATGCAGGCTAACTGGCATCAGTACATTGAATGTACGAGTATGCGAGAGGAATACTAAAACATAACATAAGCTTGAAAAGAATCTGAAAGGAACACTTACCTTGGCTTTACTCAACTCATGAATAACTTAACTCAATATAAAGCAATAATACACATGCAATATATAGAAAGCTTTTTAAAACAGTAGAAAGCAACTCAGTTTGTTAAAGAAAATGCAATAACAACTCAACTTACTCGTATTAATAAAGTAATGTAATACTGTTGGAGATTCTCTAACTGACAACCACCACTATGAGCCTAAGTGGTAATACATCGTCTTTCCCACGTTGCCATAACTGTCCTAAATTTACCATCATATAGAACGCCTTAACTAAGTGGATCCCCTAGTCTATGCTAAAAAACACTTAAGGAATCATCCAAAAGGTATGATCCTTTACTACCCATGATGGCTACATGGTTGATGGAGACTTGAGTTATTATGAACTTGCATCCCCATATCGGTGCTCAATACTACTCCCAAAATATACTTAGCTTATATGTTTTTAAACCAAAACTTCTTTCTTTGGTTTGAGATAATTACTCAAAACTTAGCTTAAAAGCTCTCTTGGAAATCATTGTTTCCCTTCTTTCTCAAATGTGAAATTTTTTTTAAATCTTGGGAATACTTAGTTCCTGTATAATCTTTGAAGAAATCTACTTTACTCTTACCCTTTCTTCAATTCAAAGCTTAAGTCTTAAAACAAAGTTAAAACGTTTGTGAAAGACTTTTGAAATACTTTATGAAATTCTCTTGACTTGATTCTTAACTTCTACTCTTAACTTTTCTTGAATTTGAATTTATGTATTCAAGGATTGTGATTTGTGATAGGAAGGATCTCATGATGTTTAGGAGTGTTTTTAGATTGTTAAACATGATAAAAGATCAAGAAATCACTGTCTGGAAGCAGGTCCGCGACGCGGATATGTATTTAATTATTTGGTCGTGAAAATAAATTTTGAGGAAGAATGGTCCATGACCACCCCACGACGTGAAGGAACTTTTCCCATATATGAGGAGTAGGTTCGCGACGCGGACTCAGTTCCCATAATTGCCCGACTTTTTCCTTCTTTGTTTTCCAGCCCCAATTCGCCTAAACTTGACTATTCTCCTGAAATTCTCTTTAGATTCAGATACCCAGCAATTATACCCAACAACCTAACTCAAAACAACTCTAAAACTCGACACGATGATCTCGAGAACTCTTCAATTTAGCCCAATTCAAGAACGAAAACAAATTCAAGAATACATATCAAGAACATCAAACTTTCAACCTTTTTAGAACGAATTTCGCTGAACTAAACATATTTGGTACATGGGTGAATGAACCCAATGCTATGACAGTCTCACATTCCTCGTAGGGATTAACTGTTGGCGAAATCCACATGAAAATCTTCAAGAACTCGACGAACTATGAACTTTTCTTCTCCTTTCTCCAAGCCCTAGCATATTTAGGTAAAAGCGTAAACTGATCTAATTCTGATTAGACCCTAACATAATTACCAAAAAATGAAATAAAACAATTGGGCAAGGAAAAAACCAAACTACCCTTTCAAAATCCGGATTGGACTTTCCTTATCCAAACAACCCAACTTCCAATGGGCATATCTTACTCATACAAGCTCAGAATCGCGCAAACTTGGTGGCGTTGAAAAGATAATTCAACGATATTTCCTACGGTATGTAGAAGCACACATAAATAATCCTTAGATAGGAGTTATGGTTGTTTGAATTTGACCAAAAACCATACTTAACATAACTTAACCAAATTTCCAAATTTTGCATTCTTTCCTAAAATGACTATTTTCAATTTTTTTAACTCTTCCTAGTTCTTTCAAATAGCGAGATGTTACAATATCTCCCCCTTGGGAACATTCTTCCCCGAATGAGATTACTCTTACTAGGCTAAGGGTGTAACATCTAACAATTAGCTTAAACACCCAACAATCAAATCTAACACATCAAGTATATGAATTAAAGAGTACTAAAAAGAGAATTAGTACCTTGGTCTAGAATTTCTCTGGATTCGAAGATATGTGGATATCTCTTCTTCATATCTTCCTCAGCTTCCCAAGTAGCTTCCTCAACAAATTGGTTCCTCCAAAGGACTTTGACTGATGCTACCTCTTTTGTTCTCAACTTTTAAACTTGGCGATCTAGAATCTGAACAGTGAATAGGAATATCCTCATAAGACAAGCTATCCTTGATCCCAATATCTTCAGTTGATATAATCAATGAAGGATCATCCATGCACTTCTTTAACATGGAGATGTGAAATACCGGATGAACCGCGGCTAAATCTTGTGGTAGCTCCAACTCATAAGCTACATTACCAACCCTTTTTGATATCCTGTAAGGGCCAATATATGGGGGACTAAGCTTTCCCTTCTTATCAAATCTCATAACACCCTTCATGGGTGAAACCTTCAAGTAGACCCAATCATCTACTTCAAACTCTAACTCCTTCCTCCTAACATCAGTGTAGGATTTCTGACGACTTTGCGCTGTTTTCAACCTCTCTTGAATAACTTTCACCTTTTCCATAGCTTGATGCACTAAGTTTGATCTTATCAACCCAGCTTCACCAACTTTAAACCATATAATAAGAGATTTCCCATAAAGAGCTTCATAAGGAGCCATTTGGATGCTAAAATGGTAACTATTGTTGTAAGCAAACTCAATGAGAGGCAGATGATCATCCAAATTACCCTTGAAGTCAATCACATAGGCCATCAACATATCCTCTAAAGTATGAATAGTGTGCTCTGCTTGATCATCTATCTGGGGATGAAAAGCCGTACTTAAGTTCACCTTTGAACCCAAGCCTTTCTGAAATGATTTCCAGAACTGTGCAGTAAATTGTGCACCTCTATTTGAAATAATCGAAATTGGCACCCCATGGAGTCTAACTACCTCTTGAATATACAACTTAGCATAATCTTCTGCCGAATGGGTAGTCTTTACCGGCAAAAAGTGGGCTGATTTTGTCATTCTATCAAATGTCATCCAAATAAAATCATGCTGCCTGTGAGACCTTGGTAAACCTGTGATGAAGTCCGTATTGATCATCTCCCACTTCCATTCTGGAAGTTCTATATTCTGAGCCAAACCACCGGGCCTTTGGTGCTCTACTTTAACTTGTTGGCAATTCAGATACTTAGCAACAAACTCTACAATGCCCTTCTTCATACTACTCCACCAATAAACTTCTCTCAAATCATGATACATCTTTATGGAACCTGGATGGATAGAATATTTGGAGCTATGAGCTTCCTCCATAATCCGTTCTTGAAGTTCATCCACCCTTGGTACACAATCTACCTTGACACCTCAAAACACCATCCCCCCTTGTTCAAAAACCAATACTTTTTGCTTATAAACATTTGCCTTTAATTCAAGCAAAATAGGATCTTGGTCTTGCTTCTCTTTTACTTCTGACACTAATGATGATTCAGCCCCATTCATCACCACTACTCCTCCTTCTGTGGAATCCATTAGTCGAACTCCCAATCGTGTAAATCTATGCACATCTCTTGCTAGCTCTCTCTTATCTTCATCAAAATGGGCGGTACTACCCATAGACAACCTGCTCAAGGCATCAGCAACAACATTAGCCTTACCTGGGTGATAAAGAATACTCATATCATAATCCTTGAGTAATTCTAACCACCTCCTTTGTCTGTGATTAAGGTCTTTCTAACTAAACACATACTGAGGACTCTTGTGATCAGTGAATACATCAACATGAACACCATACAAATAATGACGCCATATCTTCAAACCTAATACTACAGCAACCAACTCTAAATCATAGGTTGGGTGATTCTTCTCATGAACTTTCAACTGTCTGGAGGCATAAGCTATAGCTTTGCCATTCTGCATTAACACACAACCCAAACCAACTCTAGACACATCACAATATACAACAAAGCCTTGTGTACCTTCTGGTAAGGTCAATACTGGGCAGTAGTCAACCTTTTTTTCAATTCCTAAAAGCTATTCTCACAAGCTTCAGACCATTGAAACTTGACTATTTTCTGAGTCAATTTAGTCAAATGGGATGAAATAGATGAGAACCCCTCTACGAACCTTCTATAATATCCAGCCAACCCCAAGAAACTCTTAATATCAGTTGGAGATATGGGTCTAGGCCAATTCTGCATTGCCTCTATTTTCTGAGTGTCAACTCTAATTCCATCACCGAAAACTATATGGCCTAAGAATGCCACAGACTCAAGCCAAAACTCACATTTAGAGTATAACTCCTTATCTTTTAAAGTCTGGAGAACTATTCTGAGATAGATATCATGATCTTCCGCATTCCTCGAATAGATTAGAATGTCATCAATGAATACGATAACAAATATATCTAAATAAGGCTTGAATACTCTATTCATAAGGTTCATGAATGCTGTAGGTGCATTGGTTAAACCGAACGACATGACCAAAAACTAATAATGACCACAACGGGTCCTGAATGTTGTCTTGGAAATATCACATTCCCTTACTTTCAACTGATGGTAACCTGATCTAAGGTCTATTTTCGAAAAACAAGAAGCACCCTAAAGTTGATTGAAAAGATCATCAATTTTCGGAAGAAGATACTTATTCTTGATGGTAACCTTGTTCAATTGGCGGTAATCTATACACATCCAAGGGAACCATCTTTCTTTCTCACAAATAAGACCGGAGCGCCCCAAGGTGAGACACTTGTTCGAATAAAACCTTTATCTAGGAGATTTTTCAACTGTTCTTTAAGCTCTTTCAACTCTGCTGGAGCCATTCTATATAGCGGAATAGATATAGGACGAGTATCTGGAAGAATGTCTATACTGAAGTCTATTTCTCTCTCAGGTGGGATTCCGGGAAGATCATCTGGAAAGACTTTTGGAAACTCTTGTACTACTGGAAATGACTGAATATGAGGTATCTCAACACTATAGTCATTAATTCGGACCGAGTGATAGACACAACCCTTGGAAACTAACTTTATCGCCTTAAGGTACGAAATAAAATGACCCTTAGGCACTGCTATAACACTACTCCACTCTAGGACTGGTTCATTAGGAATCTGGAACTTGACAACTCGAGTTCTATAATCTATTGATGCATAACAGGCATGGAGCCAGTCCATACCTAGAATGACATCAAAATCTACTATGTCTAACTCAACTAAATCAGCCATGACGCTTTTGTGATTGATGGAAATAACACAATCACGATATACTCGCTCAGCTAGAATAGACTCCTAAACAGGTGTAAAAACACAGAAAGGTTCACAGAGTTTCTTAGGAAAAACATCAAAATTATTTGCAACATAAGGAGTTACAAAAGATAAACTTTCTCCTGGGTCTAGCAAATAATAAACATCAATAGAAAAGACTTTGATCATACCTGTGACAACATTCAGAGAATTCTCTTGCTTTTGACGACTAGTGATCGCATAAAGGAGGTTTGCTCCTCTGCCAGTACTGGAAGTAGCCCCTCTAGGTGCAGCCCTGTCTAGTGGAGCAACTGATGAAGATTGGGCTCTATTGCCCTGATTTCCATTACCTTGCCGATTCTTAGGGCACTCTTTCATGAAGTGACCCACTTGTCCACACTTGAAACAACCTGTGGAGCCATTGCGACACTTACCTGGATGGGTTCTACCATACTTAGCACATACAAGATCCCAGTTACCTCTTTGTGCCACACTACCCTGAGATTGTACAGGTCTAGCTCTAAAGTTCTGCGAATTCAGACCATTATACTCACCTTTGTTTCTGGGTGCAGGTGCACTAGCAGATGATGGGGCAGGTCCCTTTTGCCTTTGCTGAAAGGACGAATGGTTCACATTACTTCTTTGCTGCTCGGACTCATTTCCTGTCTTCGCTTTCTTATTTCTGAATTCCTCCCTATCCCTTAGCTTCTCTTCCTCAACTTGCTGCACATAGACCATCAACCTTGCTATATCCATGTCACCTATTAGCATTGTAGCCTTACCTTTCTTACTCGACAGACGAGACAACCCAACAACAAACAAACTCATTCTACTTCTCATGTCCGCAACCATCTCCGTAGAATAATGGGATAGTTGGGTGAACTTCAACCTATACTCATGAACGCTCAAAGAATCCTGCTTAAGTGTGAGGAACTCTCGTACCTTGGCCTCTTTCAGTTCTCGGGGAAAAAAACTCCCCAAGAAAGCCTCCTCAAAACAAGCCCAACTCGCAGGTGGTGCTCCCTCAGCTCTACCCTTCTCCCACTGGTCAAACCAAGTCCTAGAAACATTCTTCAGTCGATATGCAGCTAGTTCAACTCGCTCAACATCGGCAACGTGCATTACCTCAAACACCTTTTGCAGCTCCTTAATAAAGTTCTCTGGATCTTTAGTAGTACTTGAACAAGGGAAACTTGAAGGATTCATCCTCAAGAACTCACGAATCCTCGAAGTATCATTCCCTTCCTGTTGGTTCTCTCTCTGCCTAGCTTGGTTGGTCATAACTTGACTTAACATTCTTATCGCTTCCCTAAACTCAACATTGGTTACTTCTCCTTGGGGTTGCACTTCAGGTGCATTGGGTACCCCTTGCTCCTCAACATTGCGCCTAGCAGGACGACCTCTGACAACCCTTCATGGTGGAATGATTAACTAAAACACATGCACAAGCATGAATTAGAAGAAACTTTTTAGAGATCAAACTCTAACGCACGAAATGAGTATGAAAAAAGTGAGATAGTTCCTAAATGTTGCAGCCTCCTAATTAAAGATGTGGCACGCTTCACACCGATAGCTAGGACTCTACAGACATGGCTTCATAGACACCCTAGGACTCTTGAACTTTGTGCTCTGATACCAAGTTTGTCACTCCCCGAGCATACACCCCGGACGTGGCTGGCACTCGGGAACCGTTGCTGACCCCAAGCAAACCCTTGGCCTGGCTAACTACTCAACAAAAGACTTAAATCATTAATACAAGGATTCAAATGCACTTTACTTAACTATTTAAAAGATAACTTAGAACTTTTTAAAGATAAAACATTCAATTTAGCCAAAATGGCAACTCAAGTCTTATAACATTAGAAATAACAATGTAAAGACAACTAAACTACTGACTATCTATAAAGCCTCTAAAACAAAAAGGGATGTCGGGACAAGACCCCCGATCATCCTAACAACTGAAATACTAAAAGCAAAGTAAAAAGGAGTCCTCCGGAAAGCAAAGAGGCTCACCAACTGACTCTGAGTGCTCAACTGGATCAACGAGGCACTGGATGCTGATCCTGGTTACTTGTGTCTGCATCATAATAAGATGCAGGCCAACTGGCATCTGTACATTTAATGTACGAGTATGCGAGGGGAATATTAAAACATAACGTAAGCTTGAAAAGAATCTGAAAGGAACACTTACCTTGGCTTTATTCAACTCATGATTAACTTAACTCAATATAAAGCAATAATACACATGCAATATATAGAAAACTTTTTAAAACAGTAGAAAACAACTCAGTTTGTTACAGAAAATGCAATAACAACTCAACTTACTCGTATTAATAAAGTAATGTAATAGTGTGGGAGATTCTCTAACCGACAACCACGACTATGAGCCTAATTGGTGATACAACGTCTTGCCCACGCTGCCAGAACAGTCCTAGACTTTGCCGTCATATAGAACGCCTTATGTAAGTGGATCCACTAGTCTATGCTAAAAAGCACTTAAGGAATCTTCTAAAAAGTATGATCCTTTACTATCCATGATGGCTACATGGTTTATGGAGACTTGAGTTACTATGAACTTGCATCCCCATATCGGTGCTCAATACTACTCCCAAAATATACTTAGCTCATATGTTTTTAAAACAAAACTTCTTTCTTTGGTTTGAGATAATTATTCAAAACTTAGCTTAAAAGCTCTCTTGGAAATCAGTGTTTCCCTTCTTGCTCAAATGTGAAAACATTTTTAACTCTTGGGAATACTTAGTTCCCGTATAATCTTTGAAGAAATGAACTTTACTCTTACTCTTTCCTAAACTCAAAGCTTAAGTCTTAAAGCAAAGTTAAAACATTTGTGAAAGACTTTTGAAATACTTTATGAACTTTTCTTGACTTGATTCTTAATTTCTAGACTTGACTCTTTACATTCCTTGAATTTGAATTTATGGATTCAAGTATTGTGATTCGTGATAGGAAGGATCTCATGATGTTTAGGAGTGTTTTTAGATAGTTAAACATGAGAATAGATCAAGAAATCACTGTCTGGAAGTAGGTCCGCGATGCAGATATGTATATAATTATTTGGTCACAAAAATAACATTTGAGGTAGAACGGTCCGTGACCGCCCCACAATGTGAAGAAATTTTTCCCATTTTGAGGAGCAGGTGCACGATGCGGACTCAGTGCCTAGATTTGCCCGACTTTTTCCTTCTTCATTTTCCAGCCCCAATTCGCCTAAACTCAACTATTCTTCTCAAACTCTCTTTAGATTCAGATACCCATCAATTTTACCCAAGAACCTAACTCAAAACAACTCTAAAACTCAACGCGATGATCTCAAGAACTCCTCAATTCAGCCCAATTCAAGAACAAAAATAAATTCAAGAATACATATCAAGAACATCAAACTTTCAACCTTTTTAGAACGAATTTCGCTGAACTAATCATGTTTGGTGCGTGGGTGAATGAAACCAATGCTATGAAAGTCTCACATACCTCGTAGGGATTAACCCTTGGCGAAATCCACACGAAAATTTCCCAGAACTCGACGAACTATGAACTTTTCTTCTCCTTTCTCCTCTTTTCTCTTTTCTCCAACCCTAGCGTATTTTTGTAAAAGAGTAAACTGATCTAATTCTCATTAGACCCTAACTTAATTACCAAAAAACGAAATAAAACAGTCGGGCAAGGAAAAAACCAAACTACCCTCCAAAAATCTGGATTAGACTTTCTTTATCCAAACAACCCAACTTCTAATGAGCATATCTCACTCATACAAACTCGTAATTGCACACATTTGGCGGCGTTGGAAAGATAATTCAACGATATTTTCTATGGTATTTGGAAGAACACCTAACTCATCTTGAGCTAGGAGTTACGGTCGTTTGAAGTTGACCAAAAACCATACTTAACATAACCAAATTTCTAGATTTTCCATTCGTTCCTAAAATAACTATTTCCAATTTTCAAAATCTTCCTAGTTCTTTCAAATAAAGAGATGTTACAGGTTCAACATTCCTCCTAGCGGGACGACCTCTGACAGCTCTTCGTGGAGGCCTGATCTGAAAGACACGCGCAAGCACGTGTTAGAAAGAAACTTTATAGAGGTTAACTCTATCGCACAATATGACTATGAAAGAAGTGAGATTGTTCCTAAATGTTGCAGCCTCCTAATTATAGATGTGGCATGCTTTACATCGATAACTAGGACTCTACAGACACGACTTCATAGATACCCTAGGACTCTTGAACTCTGGGCTCTGATACCAAGTTTGTCACGCCCCGAGCCTACACCCTGGGCGGGACTGATACTCTTGAACCATTGCTGGCCCAAAGTGAACCCTTGGCCTGGTTAGGCTCTCAGCGGAAGACTTTAAGCATTACTAAGAGAATTCAATTGCAATTTTAACACGACTGTCTCAAACTAAACCTAGAATGTTTTAGAAATAAAAATTCAACTTAGCCAAAGTAGCAACTCAAGTATTAACATAAACAATTGAAAATAGAAAGACTAAAGAACAAATAACTAACTGTCTATGATGCTTCTAAACTATGAGGGATGTGGGGACAAGAACCCCCATCATCCTGACAACTGAAAATGCTATAAATAATGTAAAAAGGGGATCCTCTGGAAAGCAAGGAGGCTCACCAACTGACTCTGAGTGCTCGACTGGATCAACGAGGCGATGGATGCTGATCCTGATTACCTGTATTTGCATCATAAAATGATGCAGGCCAAATGGCAACAATACATTGAATGTACGAGCATGCGAGGGGAAAACTAAACATGACATAAACTTGAACTGAATTCTGTAAGGAACACTTACCTCAACTTTTCTCAACTCAAGGATACTCAACTCAATGCATAAATAAACAACAGTAAATATGCAGTTTATATAAAGCATTTAGACAATGGGTAGCAACTCAATGTATTAAAAAAAAAATACAATAACAACTCAATACATATATAAATATAATAAAGAAATATACTTTTGTGGGAGTTTCTCTAACCAATAACCATCACTATGAGCTATGTGATGATACAATGCCTCACCCACGCTGCCAGAACTGTCCTATAACTTGCCAGGATATAGAACACCTCAACTAAGTGGATCCACTAGTCTATGCTAAAAATCATTAAGGAATCATCTAAAAAGTATGACCCTTTCTACCCATGATGACTACATGGTTTATGGAGACTTGAGTTATTATGAACTCGTCCCCATATCGGTGCTCAATACTATTCCCAAAATATGCTCAGCTCATATGTTTAAAAACATAACTCTTTCTGTGGTTTGAGATTATTACTCAAAAACTAGCTTAAAATCTCTCTTGGAAATTGGTGTTTCCTCTCTTGTTTAAATGTGAAAACATTTTAACTTTTGGGAATACTTAGTTCCCGTATAATCTTTTGAAGAAATGAACTTTACTTTTACTCTTACTTAACTCAATGCTTAAATCTTTAAAACATGTTTGGAATGATTGTAAAAGACTTTTGGAAAACTCTAAGAACTCTCTAGAATTGGTTCTTAACTTTCCTTGAATTTGAATTTATGGATTCAAGGTTATGACTCGTGTTTATGGATGATTTCTAGATGTTTATAAGTCATTTAGCATAGTTAGAATCGATAGAAAGTGTTAATACACTTTAGAAGGACTTAGACGGGATAAATGATGAAAAATGGGTGGGGGCAAACGACCCGGACGTGTTCCTGGCGTGGGGCGCGGGCAGTGGCGGAGCCAGTATTTTCGCCAAGGGTGTTCATACTTTAGGACAAGTAAAAAAATAAACCTTGCTAGTCAAATTATAAAGATTGGCTTCAAAATAGTCAGACCTCAACTATTACATAGTGCTCCAAGTTGTTCATACTCTTTACCTGTTCAATATCAAATTAACCAACTATCCAAAATGAAAATTCTTAAAACGGAAACTTACAAAATATCAATGGATAAACTAAGGAAGATGAAGTAGGACAAATATATTGATGGATAGTTTCATACACACAAAAATATGTAAAGTGGTAACTACAATTGCATTCGACGACACTTCATCTCTTGAAATGTTTTTATAATACATTCATGAGAAACATCTTTAAATACTTTTTTCTCTACATAAGGCACTATGCAACCATCTTAGAATTCATCATCCATTCGATTTCACAAGTCATTCTTGATAATCTTCATTGCCGAAAAAGCTCTTTCAACTGTAGCAGTGGCAACAGGTAGAAGCAAAGCAAACTTCACTAAAACAAATACGAGAGAATAGGTTAAATGCTTCTTTGTCTCAACCAACTTTCTTGAAAGTTCTCCAAGTCCACCCAATTTGGAGAACCTTTCATCAATATCACGAACATCAATAATGTAATTAACAAGTTGATTCTCAAGAGCTCTCATGTTGGACCCATATATAATTCAGCCATTCTCATTATCTTCTTTATGTCAAAACTAGAAAATGAATCAATTGGATTCAAGCAAGATACTCCATTAAGCAAATCACTTGTCACCTCATTGAAACAATCATTAAGTTCTTGTAGTTGCCAATCAGTGATTTTATAAAACACATCCACACGATAATAATGCAAAGTAGTACAAATAACTACTTTACGTCGTGATCTCCCAGAATTAGCATATGGATCATCAAAATTGGGTAATGAAATGCCATGCTTGATACAAAATTCTTCTACCTTTTCTTTAAGTGAATCCCATTCAATATTTTTTTTAAGAGAGGATCCCATTCATTATCTCTTAAAGCTTGTAACCTTCTCTTATCTACCTTTACAAGAATCATGGCATTTGCAATGTCTTGCTCCTTTTTCTGTAATGAAACATTAAGATCATTTGTGATTCCTAAAACATCAGTCATCAAATGCAACAAGAAAATAGTCTCAAACGTTTGACAACTTCTGAGAAATACCAATGCGCGTGCTCTTTCTTCCAAAGTACTTTCATTTTCAACAAGAGTATCAAGTACATCAACAATAGAGTCAAAGCTACTAATAAAGTTTCCAAATGACTTGTAGTGAGATCCCCAACGAGTATCACTGGCTTTAACAAGACCAAGTTCTTGATTCAACCCTCTACCCATTTCTAGTTCACCCATATCCAATGCCATTTGGAGATGCTTTTTTGAGATTCTCAAAAAATATCCACATGTTTAAAAGAAGTTCCCAACACATTCAAAATATTTGAAATTAATAATACTAGTTCACCTACTTGAACACACTTTTTAGAAACCGCAACAAGAGTCAATCGAAGTTGATGAGCAAAACAATGAGCATAATGAGCCGATCTACTTTCTTGCCTAATCAACATTTTAAGACCACCTAGCTTACCTTGCATATTTCTTGCCCCATCGTAACATTACCCACATACATTAGATAAAGTCAAAGAATGGTGAGCAAGTACATCCACAATTGCTTTCTTTAGAGATAAAGCACTAGTATCTTTAATATGAACAAGTCCAATAAATGCCTCCATCACAAACCCCACTTTGTCAACATATCTTAGAAAAATAGGCATTTGTTCTTTGCGTGACACATCTCTAGATTTATCAACCAATAAAGCAAAGTAGTCACTATTTATATCCTCTATTATAGCCTTAACTATTTCAATCTTACACCCAGTCACAATATCTTTTTGGATGTCATGAGAAGTCATTTTATTATTTTTTGGAGCTTTTTCTAGCACAAAAGGTTTAATTGCATCACATCTAGCAGCTAACCAAGAAAGAACTTCAAGAAAATTATCCTTGTTCAATGACGATTCACTCTCGTCATGACCACGAAATGCAAAATCTTGATTCAAGAGAAGTCTTACCACTTCAATTGAAGCGTTTAACCGAACTCGATATTCATGCTTAATTTTATCATCCAACTTGTAAAATGTGGCTTGAATGGATTGTTGTTCTCGCATGAGATCTTCACACTTTCTTTTTAATTGATTATGAACGCTATTCGATGGACCAATATGTGTAGCAAAGCTATCCTTTCTATGCCAATTTGTAAATCCCTTAGTCAAAAATACATTACCACCACCTTGATTAATGTTTTCTCCTTGAAACAAATAACAAGGTAAACAATAAGCAGCATCCGCACTAATACTGTATTCCAACCAATCACGATATTCATCAAACCACATATAAACAAATGACGTGGTATTCCAAAAAAATAAGTTTGAGGAAACTGATGAGTTTGAGGTTGACAAGGAACTTTAATGATGTATGCCCTCCTTATCTCATCACGAAGGTTTGGATGATAATTCAAAATTGGAGTTCTTTCAGCCGGACCACCCTTTAAATCATTTACATCAAATTCTTGTATTTGGAAAGAGTGAGATGATATTTCTATTTGGTTGACATTTTCATCTCGGCGTAGTTGATTTTGATTTTGAGGCGCTAAACTTGTTTTGGGTACTCTAAAAAAATATTTCTCCAAACTCATTGAACTCCAAACTGAAATAATAGTCAACTATACCAAACTTATTAAAAATCATCCACAATGCACCAAATAGTTGATCGATACTCAAATAAATAAAGCAGCTTTTAACATAAAAATCAAGATATTCAAGTCTTTCAACACATGATTAGAAAAAACTAAACTAAAGGAAAAAAATAATTAAGAAATACCTTTTCACACTTCAATGGCGGTTGAGGAAGAAATATACAATGATTAAATCTTCCAATTTCTTAAAACTTGCAAATATGTATGAAAGTTGAGAAGAGAGAAAGGTAAAGTGTAAAGTTGTAAAGGGTTTTTGGGAGAAGAAGAAGACAAAAAACTAAAAGGAAAAGACAACTATGAATCTATTCTTTTTTTAAATTAAGAAAAGTCAAAAGTAGACTTTAGTTTCCTTTTGTTTTTCTTAACTTAAAAAAAGGTAACTTTTATACTTTTTCTTAAGAGAAAAATGGAACAAATATTAAATAAACGAAATGTTCAAGCCTGGGATTGAACCCAGGCTGAGTTTTGCCTTTTCTAAGAAAACAAACGGAATAATGAAAAAACTTAAAGAAAACGCCAACACTTGGGCTCGAACCCGAAAAGCTGAGGCATCTTTGCACAGCCTTAACCACTGGGCTGTGAACCTTTAGTGTCTCAAGGTTGTTCAATAGTTAGTATATATCCAAAAAACTCGATATCTAGTATATATACCCGTAAATTTTTTTTGACGAAGGTTGTTCATCTGACCACCCTCGCCATGTCATAGCTCCGCCCTTGGGCGCGTGCCCCTAAGTTACTTGGACTGGTTTTGGGTGCACTGCTTGCGCACCACCCAACCTCTCTAGTGCAAATGGGGCAAGCCGTGCCAGGCCCTCCCCAGGTGATTTCCTGATGAATTTTCTTCTCATTTTCTAGCCTTAATTCAATTTAATTCGATTCTTTTTCTCAAGTTCTCTTTAGATTTATATACCCAATACATGTACATAAGAATCTAACTCAGAGCAACTCTAAAAATCGACACAATTATCTCAAGAACTCATCAATCTCAGCCCAATTCAAGAACGAAAGCATATTCAAGAACACACATCATGAACATCAAACTTCCAACCTTTTTTAGGACGAATTCACGCTGAAATAAACATGTTTGGCGCGTGGGTGAACAAACCCAACGGTATGTGAACCCACATACCTCGTAGGATTGAATCCTTGGAGAAATCCGAAATCAAAATCGCAAGAACTTGACGAATCTTGTACTTTTCTTCTCCTCTCTCCTCTTGAGTTCTTTCTGCAAAAACCCTAGCATGATTTGGTAACGCGTAAACTGATCTAACTCAGTTTAGACCCCAAATAAACTTCTAAAAACGTAATAAATTTATTGGGTATGTAAAAGACCAAAATACCCCTTTAAAATCTGGTTAACTTTGCTTATCTAGACAACCCAACTTCAAACGGGCATAACTCCCTCATACGAACTCGAAAACGAGCAAACTCGGTGGCGTTGGAAAAATAATTCAAAGAATTTTCATATGGTATCTTGTAGCCCACCTAACTCATCATGTTCTAGGAGTTAAGGTCAGTTGAAGTTGACCAAAAACTAATACTAAACATAACTTGCCAAATTTCAGATTTCTCATTCTTTCCAAAAATGGTTCTTTCTAATTCTAGCTCTTTCAAATAGCAGGGTGTTACACATAATTTGATGTTTTTCCATGATAGATGGGATACTACTTTTCTTAAGGGAAGTCATTGAAAGTATGTTAAATGGTCATAGTATGGTCTTAAACTTGTTGGTAAGTCTTTAAGGAAATTCTGATTACCTGCTAGACTATGATATTGGTAAATTATTGGCCTTAGCGTGGTTTGGTGCTTGTAAGGCACTTGCTTGCTACATGTCTAACCCTTGTGAAACGCATGTTCTATACAAGTGAGAGGATGAGATTTAAACACTCACTGCCTTCAACCTGTGTGCCACATGTTTCCACTTGCAAAATGTAGGTCTGAATGCATGTGCTTATGAGTTATAGTTAGGTGTCTGCCTAGAAATTGTACTTCACATGCGTGCCACATGTCTTCTTATGTGAAATGCATGTGCTTATGAGTTGTAGTTAGGTGTCTGCCTAGAAATTGTACTTCACATGTGTGCCACGTGTCTGCTCATGTGAAATGCCTGTGCCAATGCAAATGACCTATTTTTATTTCTAGTTTTTAGCCCGACACATGGGGCTCATATGCGGGGCGCATGTCTACACTTGCGAAATACATGTGGCACGCATGTGGTGGCAGTCAACTCCATGATACTTCTTCCTTTTTTCATTCCATTTCCTTTTTATTTCCTTATCTTATTTTAGTTGTTTTCTTTTGCTCTCCAATGAAAAACTACAAAAAGATTTTTGTTATGCTTCTTTAGACTTCATATCCTTTGGATGACATGATTTCAAATAGGGGAAACTCTGACAGGAACACTTGCATGGCTCCATACGCAAGCAAGAGAAAAAGTAAAAGCAAGGGAAAGGTCCCAATCACAAAAAAGGTCCCCCGAAGTTATTTCATTGGTTCCTCTTGTCCCTGCAATAATGAGGACAAAATGTGTTTCTTAGTAGAGGACTAAGATCCTATTATATCAAGTATCAAGATTCTTGGTCATTCACACTAGATAAGAGTTTTAGTTTAGCTGGGAGTGGAGAATGTCCCCCAACATGAACAAGCAACTCTCTAAGAGGGAGTGGTCACAATTCTTGGATATACTTGAAGGATACTATCCAACTTGGTGCTAGCGTTTTATGCATCCTATCAGGTAAGACAAAACTCAATGAAGCACCTAGGGAAGATTGAAGATTTTCCTTGCTTACCCTCTGTCATGGTAAAGGGGAAAGAGATCAATATTATCGATGATGCCATAAAATCTATTTATTGAGGTACACAAATATCTTCGGGGATTGTCTTTGTGGAGAAGCTTTCTACAAAGAGACACAAGCTACAATGGGTGGATAACATAATTATTATTGGTTATCCACTATGGGACACTTTAGGTGGTGAGATTTCTAGGTAAGAATTTCGATTTGAAGCCAAAATGTGGCTTAATTTTGTTTGCTCCAATTTCATGCCATCCAATAGTGATTAGAAATTTACCCTTGGCTCATCTATCCTGATTGCTTGAATTATTTCAATGATACATGTAAACTTTGGCGAGATACTTATAGTCCAAATTAAGAGGAAAGTTCATTTGCCTTCACTTTCAATGCCCGTCCTTATGTTTATTAGCAAGTTATGTGACAGAGAATATGTGCCAAACTTCAAATTTGATCTGTCTCTCCTGCTACCGGTGTGCTTTATATTAAGAAGAAACAGGACGTGGAAGCTCTAAGGTGAAGAAAAGAAAGTTACAAAACTTGGGTACATCCTACAGTTCACTTGATCGTGAGACTACAGGAGCTACTGTTACCACTAGTGAGACCTCCCATCAAGTATGCTCTAGATACTCCGACTCCCACAATGTTAGGAAATGTCTTTGTAGATTAAGGCCTTCTAGGCCCTCACGACCTCCTTATTTCTTTATACTGAGTGGTCTCCTGAAGCTGACTGACATGACTTATGCCAGTGACAATCAACTAACTAAATTGGCTAAAAAACTCTGAGCATTCATCAAAATCTATTTAAAAAATGTGATGCAGATGTTTTTGATAGCCTTAAAAAGTTATTCCCCATAGTTGATGTTGTTGAAGGGTTGGTACCTTTGATGCAGGCAGACAAGAACAAGGTGAAGGGTAAGTCCCCCATGACTACTAAATATGAGCTTGTTGGATGAGTTTATGGATGCACTTTGTGAGACTTGGGGCCCGATTGGTGCCTTGCAAGGAAGTTTGGGAGATGATAAAGATGATTAGATAGAGAATCCTATGCTATAGAATGAATATAGTCACCACCCAATTTAGGTCTTTTAGCATGGACAAGAAAGCTAGTGCATCTTTGTTGACAGAGGGTTTGGTTCGAGTCTTTGGCTACAACAGACTCCTACAAGTGGGGGCTGGACCTAGCTCACAAGCGGATTGACAAGATGATGCTTCTGAGTAGCGAGCACAAGGAGTTTTTGCACCTTACCTTCAATTTATTTAGCATTAGGGAAAATATCATTTTTTAATTGGGGTTGAGCATTTATGTTAATGATTGTTGTTGCCCTTGCAAATATTGGATGTTTAAGTCTACCACATTTTGATTGCCTTTGTCAAGCTTTGATTGCAATTTCTGATACTATTTGTCCCTTGTCAGACATGTCTTGGATGATGTGTTATTGTCCTTGTTGGGCCTTTATTTTGTTATGCTTTATTTTATGCCTTTCTCGGGCTTGATATTTTGATTATGGATGTGAGTGATGCCATAGTGTCGGGTTAGTCTTACATACCAACCATCTTACTACTTGTGCTTCACAAAATGCGCTTAGTGCCTTTGCCAAGCCTCATTCTTAAATGATCCATGATTGCGTAATGCATTATCACCTTTGTATAAACCCCCCGACCTATTTTATGTGTCATCCCTTACCTTGGTATCCATCATAAAAAGAATTTCACCTTACTATAATTATAAATAATTTAACTTTAAATTCTTACCCTAAATGAAGTGATTTATAGCCACACAAATATCTATGGACTGGTTTAGACCATAAGTTTTAAAAGTCTTCAAATTTTTTTCATGAAATACCATATAAAATGGGATGGATGGAGTAATAGTTAGTTTTAATAAACTTTGAGGGTCCTTTTATATCATGGTTCTTTCTGTAAGAGCAATTTTTTGTCAAACTGGGTAATATTTCCCTATGATAGATTGAGAGATGATTTTCTTAAGGGAAAACTACAAGTTTTAGTTTTTATTTTGAGTCTGTTTTGCATTTGCCCCGAACAGGACCACCAAAAGTTCTCTTGGCAAATGAATTCAGAAATCAAGAAAAGAGGGGGAAATAAATTTGAAATACATTCTCTTGTCATGATTTTTTTTAAAACTCTTTGTTTGGATTTTTGATTCGCAATTGAGCTTTGCGAAATTAAGAATACCTTGTCAAAAGTCATTCTTTCCAATTGGTTTTGAGATTAACTGTTACCTCCTTGTGATTGTGATGTCTTGTGTGGTAAGTTCTTAGTTTGTTGTTATATATGCATGACATTTAGAACTTTCTCCGGATGTGATTCAAGGCAAAATATTGGATATTGCTTAGCTTGGAAGATAACCTTATCCACTATTTGAATAGCCACTTTACCAAAAAGTTCCTTCCCTTAACATTATATTGATCTTAGTCAACCCCTTTGAGACTCTAACCTTTTTCTGGCAACCATGTTACACACTTTTAACCTTCTTGAATCTCTTTTGGCACCCATTTTCCCCTAATTTCTAGTGAAGACAATGTAGGCTAATAACTTAGGCTAACCATGTCCATTATCTAATCACAACAAATCATCAATAAACACAAGATATTCACAAAATTATATAAGAACAAAGCTTAAATATGGGTAAAATATAGTGTTTGAATGAATTAATACACCCCAAATCAATAATCCCATGGTTGTCAAGGCCCCATCAATAGCTCTATGAAGAAACAACAACTCTACAAAGAAACAACTACTCCTAACAGTTCAAATAAAGCTCTAACAAGCTAGCACACAAGTCTTGTTTGGGCTATCGAGGCCACCAAGATATCCGAAAAAGCATAACCATTATACGAGCCATCAAGGCTACCATGATCTCTATACAAAAGCTAAAACATGTATATACACTATGGTTCAGGACACTATGTCGTTGAGTAGGAGTAATCTAATCAATAAGTCAAAACAAATATTAAACTTCCGCCAACCAACAAACCAGTCCAATATAGACAATAATATGTCTATACAACCCAAAACACCAATTTTCAAGCCTCTCTTAATACAATACTTTGTTGGAATAGGGCACCGACCTATCCAAAAGCTATAAATAGTAAAACATGCAAACCTCAAAGACTCTGGCCACCCTTGGAAGGAAATGAGTCAATCAGTTCATTGAAAGCTTGATTGTGCTACCTAGAGGGTCTGTCTAGTCATTGGTCAGGACCTTCAAGCATGAATATAGTGCCACCTAGGGAAGCGGCGTTAGTATAAAATAATGTACCGACCATGTATGACAAACTGAAAGTTGAAACTAAAGTATAATGACTAAACAAAAAGAGCACGAGTTAAATAGAAGTACAATATCTTACCTTTCTTTAGTAAGACGAGATAAACACGTAGCAAGCAATAAAATGACTTGGCCCCATAAGACCACCTGGTAAAAATAACAAACAATCACCCTAAACCTTAGCAAGAATTAACAACCACTAAGTATCCCCACTAGTCCCCTTACATGAACCTTAGTGATCATCTGAACTGATCGAGCTACTCGTCTTCTAGGTACATATCATCTTAGGATATTTGGTAAAATCTAGTGTTGCCCCATAGGTACAATCTATCCATAACGTAGGTATGTTTGGTTCATCCTGTAGGTATGGTCTTCCCATATAGTAGTGATGGTAGGCTCATCCAGTAGGCATGGTTTTCCTAGCCCATAGGCTTAGTATAGCTACCTAGCTCGTAGGCTCAGTCAACCTGGCTCATAGGCTTAGTGTGTCAATCAACTTTTTAGCTCAAAACCTGTCATGACATGAGATTACCCCTAGTCATAACTGCTGCTTAGAGCCACAAGTGACCCTAACTAACCCATGGTCTAGTAAGACACTAAGATTCAACATAAACAATTGAAATATTGATGCAAAAGATTAGTCTATAAGAATTAAAATACTTAAATATAAAATATTTGAATATGAATAAAAGATTATACTAAGTCTGACTGTTAAAAATTCTCTACCAAGATGAGTTGGTAGGACAAGCCCTAACGAACTCTAGCTATCTGAAAATTAAAAACTAATTAACTGAAATAAAGATAAAGGGTCGTGTCAGAATATGAGGACTCACTAATACTTTTGCCGTGTTGACTAGAGATCGTACTAACTGTGAGCTATTGTAAATTAATATAGCGCGAAGAGTATGTGATCAATACTTTAAATGTACGGAGTATATATGATATGCATGATAAACTAATAACTGATCTTATTAAATCTAAAATACTGAATTAAAATAACATGAAGTAAGCAGTAAAACATGTAAATAATGAATACTGAAAGTGTAGTAACTGACTACAAGGCTATGTAATAACTAACACTGAACTGTGGGAGTTACTACTAATCGACATATAACTATGTGAGCTAACATGAAGTTTGATGTATAATCCCCATCAAAAGGGACTAGTATATTTTGCCAGAGTATAAGGATGATCTGAGATAATATGGTACCACTAAGTTAATATCTATAAAAAATTAAAGAGTCAATCCTAGTTTGGGGGGTGACCCTCATAATCCTACGGTGGCATATAGTTTTGGATCTTAGAGATTTCTACTAAAGGTCTCAGTCCTTAACTAACGGGTGATCCATCATCCCTAAGTTGTCTCGGTGCTAAGTAAAACTTCCAATGGAAAATATAATGATAAACTGAAAATAGTAATCATATGATAATATTGAATGATATTGATAAACTAATAACAACTGAGTAGATCATGAATTTTGATAGAAACGGATAATATTAGATAGATACTTTATTTGAAAGCATCTTAAATTCTGAAATCTAATAATCTTTGACATACATCTAAAATTACATATTTCTGAGACATGAAAATATTTACATTTTGAGGGTTAATGAAAATATTGTTTAGATTACTGCATTATAGTTTGAAAAAAGATAACTTAACTATTCATGAAGAAGAATGTGAAATAAGGTAGAAATCATGATTTTCATAAAACCCCAACTGTTATAGAAATCAGAAACTATAAAACTAAGTTTTCTTTGAGACTCAATGGGTGAAAAGAAACCTATTGATGAAATTCCACATACCTAGAAGAAGACACTAGATTGAATTCTTGGATTGAAGCTTTCAGATGAGGAGCCCTAGTTTTTGCTTAAGAGGAACCTTGAATGAGAAAAATAGGATTTCTGAGTGCTTAGGCAGGAATGAGTGGGTTTGATCGAATAATTCTCCTAAAACACTCTTAGGATAGGCCAAAATGATATAGTATATGGATTAAAAGAGTGGAAAAATACAAAAATAACTCTAGCTAAAAATTGACTTCGGCTGGTTCTACGAGGCCATCTTCGGTCTATGGTTCAATCTATGGAATGTATCCTTGTCTGTAGAACTCAAGATGAGATACCATTTGTAAAGTTTGATCTATGGGATGTATATATGACTCGTAGTCCCTTTAGCAATCCATAGAACCCATTTGTAAAACTCACGCTAAAATCCTTATTTGAAGACTTTGTTCTATGAACCAATCTATGACCTGTACAAGGAATGATGAACCATGGTTTGGGTCCAAAAATCTCATTCAGAAATTCATGCTTCTGATGTTGATCTACAAGCCTCATCTACGGTCCATAGATGCTTCTCGTAAATATAAAAAAATTTAGCAGTCTTAAATAATTTGATTTCCCATGATCTGATCTGGACCTTTGAGCTTATGGGGTGTTACAATATGTCCCTTGTAACACCTTGGAAATTGGAAATTGAGTTGGAAAGGGAAAAGTTTCTGAACGTATGTTGATACAGTTCTTACGAAACCCATCTACGGTTCGTAGAAATTTCTACGGGTCATACAAGGCACTCGTAGAACTTGTGTTAAGTTTTTGGAAAATTTCAGGTCTCTGATGATAGTCTATGATTCACTAGGATGATTTGTAGGAATTTCTACGGGCCGTAAGAGGTGCCTGTAGAAAGTTGTCTGGACTTGGTAAATATTGGACTATGATTTGGGTTCTACAGATGGAGTCTACGAGTAATAGAAAGTTTGACGGGCCATGGAAGGGGTTCGTAGAAATTATTCCAAATTTAGCCCCAGTAATGTGTTCCACTGCTGACTATGAACAATTGACAACTAACGATTTCTACTTTACTAAGCCAGTTTGGTTAGTTAATGTCCATGCTTGAAATGAAATAAAAGGGAAGGGGGTCGCCCAAGGATGTGGAGATAAGGTGGAAAATAAAAAAGCTATATTTATAATAATAAATAGAATCTATTCAAATTCATATTCGAACATGGGATTAGCAACTATACTTGACTAAAAAACAAACCAATCTACTCTCTTGGTCTCCCCCTATAACTCGAGAAATCACAAGAGAAGAAGAAATCATTACGTAGAAAATCGTGCTTACTATTTCCTCCATCGTTATTATGTAAGAGTAAAAGAGTGAAAACCTTACTTTTAGGTAGTGGTCTAAGCGCTAAGAAGTGAAAATTAAGCTAGTCAAACGATATGCTCAACATATGCAAGTCAAACATTTATTTTTGGAGTTTGGAATAGAATGGGAAGAAGCGTGGTAGAGGAATTGGTCAACTCATCAAGCTCATGACTTGGAATTGGTCAACTCATCAAGTTTATGACCTGAAGATTGCAGGTTCAAATCCTGTCCCCGCCTAATCAGTGGAACATCTTTCATTAGGATAGAGGGCTGGTCCCAACCCATCCACAAAATGGGGATTGTGTTCAATCTTGGTTGGATCCACCTCGTTATAGGGTGATTACACTAGTAGTTGTGGAACACAAATGACCATTTTTGTCACTATTGAATTCCAACTTAGAGCTCCTTTCCTTAAAGTCAAGTGGTTTTAACCCTTGCTACTCTAGACTATAGTGTGCCTATTTTGAGCTTTTCACATCCAGAGTCAAAGGTTTGTTGGTGGTCAGATCGGCATGCCTTCTAGTTGTAGTTCACTTTTAAGCGCACCGGAACTAGTCATAGTCGTCTATTTACAAGTTTGCTCTCAATAGTCAATCGATTCATTTTTCCTCTTTCTATTGCACGCTTAAACTATTTGCTTATATAGTGTGTGAAGTCTAACTAATGGAAAGTGCCTACGAATTAGTTACATGAAAGTGTTCGTTCACATCAGGCATAGAAACCGTTAAGGGTGTACTTGCTTTTCCTTTTTTTTTTTCCGTTGAGATTGAGATAGTATGAAGCGCACCGCTTGTCTATCCTATGCTTTACAAGCCTACATAAGGTACACGATCGAAAAGAATGAATTGGATGGATGCTCGAACTTTGAGAAGAAAGGACACTTTCAGAGGCGAAAGGCCATAGGGAGATATTGTTTGTGATCCACGGATCTCTGATTGGGTTTAATATTTAACTGATGGTACCTCGACCTCAAATCAATATTAGAGAAAATAGAAACACCCTGCAACTAGTCAAACAAATCATCTCTATGAGGTAAGGGGAACTTATTCCATATGGTAACCTTATTTAACTGCCAGTAATCTATACACATCCTCATACTACCATCTTTATTCTTTACAAAAAACTGGAGCACCTCAAGGGGAAGCACTAGGATGAAAAAATATTTTTATCAAGCAGTTCCTAAAGCTGAGTCTTAAGCTCTCTCAACTATGCCGGAGCCATACAATAGGAAGGAGTATATATTAGGTGAGTGCGTGGATCCAAATCAATACAAAAGTCTTGTTCCCTATCCGGGGACATACCAAGAAGGTCTGTAGGAAACACCCCAAAAAATTCTGAAACCACTGGGATATACTCAATGAAAGGAGACTCTATAGTAACATTGTGAATATGAGCCAAATAGGCCAAAATACCCCGCCCTACTAGTTCGCTAGCCCAAAGAAAATATATGATCTTTAATGGCTTTGGCATGTACACCCCTTTCCACTCTAAGCTTTCCCTCCCATGGATATATAGAGTCACTATTATACCATTACAATTTAACACAACAAAATAGTGGGACAACTAAGTCATACCCAAGATCATATCAAAGTCTAGCATATCTAATATGACTAAATCCATAGAACAATCACGATACACATCAGTTACTACAACCGATTCTCCAACAAAGGTAGCAACATAGATAGGGGAATCAAGGGTATCACAAATTAAATCAAGTCCCAGAGCAAAAGATCGTTGATACATAAGAATAAGTAGAACCTAGATCAAATAACACGGTAGACATCTGATCACTAACAAGAATAGTACTTGTTATCATACCGTCTGTTGCCTCAACTTGTGGTGTGCATGGAAATGAGTAACACTAAACTCCGTCATCATTATGGCCAATCCCCTTTCTGGGATGCACCGCTCCTCTCCCTGTATTACTAATACCATCACCTCTGCGGCTTCCCTGATCACCTTCTCATCAACATTATGGACGTCCACTACCGTGATTACCTCCACCCTGAAAATTCACTAGCTATATAGCATAACAGAAAAAGGAATGAAACTTAGCCTTATAAGCAGCAACATTCATGTTGCCTTGCTCATGAGCCATGAAATCATCCTTATTCTTGTTCCTCAAAGTATGAGGAACATACTTCTATAAGAATAAAACATGAAACTATGCCCAAGTCAGTGCTGGCAAAACCGATGATCGACATTCCACAAAAGATCTCTACCACTAGTTTGCCTCACCCTGAAGCTAAAAAGTTACAAACTCAACCTGATGTTTTTGCGCAATGCCCAACTTATGTAGCCTCTCCTAGCAATCCAAGATTAACTAGAATGCATCCTCACCCTCAGAACCATGAAAAATTGGGGCTTAAGCTTTAAGAACTTGGTCAACATCTCATGTTCTGTGATAACGATAAAATTACTTATAGAACAATTAAAAAAGTAATCAATCATTAACAATCTATTTACCCAACTTATGAGGTTGTGTCAAATCCCACAGGGAGTTGTATATGAAAGAATTCAATTACGAAGTCAAAGAGTGATCTAATCCATTATAGCTAGATGGTGATAAGTATATAAATTTCAATTATCAAATTAAGTTTTTTTAATAACCAATTTTGACAAAATAAACTAAAACAAATGTTTAGCAAGCAAGCAAAGTAACAATCTAGGAGTGTTCAGAAGTGGGTATTGATTTCAAAAGATGGATCAATGTGATTTCTCAATAACATTAATTGCCCATGTGTAGGTTGGGTCAATTTGAAACACACATTGCATTTATCAATCACAACATGCTTATACTTCTCAAAGATTCCCATGTGCAATCTACTAAGAAACCCATTACCTTGACATACATATTTTCTCTCGAGCAAGTCTAGCATTGAGAGATGAAACCCAAAGTTTATTTCTCAAGCAAATAAGGTATTCAAAACTAATATGCAAGCATCAAATCAATTACCCACTTCATAATCTCTCTCAAGCAATTAATGAAGATCTAAAGTAGAACAAAGTTTGCAAACTCAATTCATAAATTAACACATCATAATCAATTCGAATCCATGGAAATTAAAGTAAAACAGAGCAATACACAATATTCCACCAATTAAATCAAAACCCAACATCATTTGCACACCCCTAAAATTGAGGTTTTAGCCAATCATACTAAAAGTAATAGAAATTATATAAAAAACATTCTTAGCTATGAATTTATTGATTTACGACGTCAAATCTAGAGACCCACTTTCAAATTCCACCAAAAAGATGGGTTACAATCTTGCTTCTTACTCAAGAAAATATAAAGTTCTATTCTACTCTAGTTTCGAAGAGTCTAAGATCCAAAAATGTATTTTTCTCTTTCTTTTCAATTATTTATATTTTCCCCAAAACTCAGCAAATATTTCATTAATTGACTCAATCGGCGAGGTTAGTTGGACTCGCTGACTTGATCTTCTCTTTGCCTTTTTTTGTCTTCAGGCTACTGAACCGTAGTTGGAGAACTCGATGGAGGTCACCATTCACATTCAGCGAGTCACGGATCACCACATATGCTCACCTTTTTTGCCTACAATTTAGTCCAACCATTTTGTCAATTTTGGAAAGAAACAGTTATCTCGCCAACAGGGCCGACCTACCTTGAGCTTTTTAGTCGAATACTCTATCAATTTCGGCAAGGACTCACCCGTTTGGCAAGTTGTTGAGTGCCTTTGGTGAGCATCAACTTAACATTTTCGCCCTTTTTCTATATTTTAGCCTTTTTGCATGATTTCATCCTTGCTTTGTGCTTAAACCTCCAGATCTTCAAAACAACAACAAATCATCAGATATGGACATAAGAAGGCTTTATGAAAGCTAATTGTTGAACTAAAAGGCCTCAAGTGAGTCAAAATCTCCAACTCATCTATACCCAACTTAAACTTTTGCTTGTCCTTAAGTAAATCAAGAATTTAATCAGTTGAACAAAGGTGTCAACAATAGTGCTTCTTGTGAGCCAACATGTAAGTGCTATCACTAGGCTAATATCAAGTTTATGCAATTTTCAATTATGCTAAAAAAATCTTCAAATGATGACTACCCGCTATCAATCTAAGCTCAAACTCACATATGGTCACTCATGATACAAATTTATACTTCAACAAAAGTATTCAAGTGCCCTCACAAAAAAGACAATTCCTTGCTCTAACAAAGCATATCGACAATGAATTTATGAATTAAAGAAAACTCTCACTCTCTTAAAGAGAAATGCATGCAGGTTTTAACCCATAGACTTGCCCATATTTTCCAATCATCGCATCACCCAACTTTATCAAGATCTCAATGGTCTTTTTTCAGGCTTGTAATGGGGATGGGGGTAAAGTTATGATCAATTTGGCTTTGTGACTTCACCTTTACAAAGCATTGTTGTTTTCAACTTCACCTCTTCTCATGCTCTTTATTTTTTTTTGACAAAGAGACTCAACCTCAAGTAATTCACAACATTAATTTCTTATTCAACTCATCAGGAACCCTTTTTATTTTGTCATACCACAAAGATAATCAAGACATTACTTTGCAAAACACCTTTTCATTTCTTATTCTATTCTCCATTTTTATATGGATGGGTTCCATCTTTTTGCCTCAACAACCAAGGGTGATTCTGATGCTTTCATTTCACTTGGAATCTTTTATCCTTCCTTACCACACCCTTAAATTAGGCTTTTGACCTAATTTTTCTATTGAAACAAATCAATGCTTCAGAAAGGATTTATAGGTGAGAAGAAAGTAACATTTTTGGGTCAAGAAGTTTCAACAAGGTTGTCAACAATGAGTTAGGCTTAATTGGTGCCAAAATAGTTGCGCATCCTCACAAGGTAGTCACAATATATGTATGATTATTTGGGCTCACTCTCAAAACATGCTTATGATCATTTCTTACATTCGCCAAGTTTAAACAATTAGGTCAACAAGGCAAATTATGGGAATCCACACACATGCCTTTCAAGTAATCCTAAATACACAAGGCGCTTCAAACACAATCATTGGGAATAACTCCACAAGATAAGGCTTGCGTGCAATTGGTCATTGGAAGTCTCACAATCAATACAGAACTAGTGAAAATGAGATGCTAGAAGATCATGTAAAAGTCATGCACTTTGAATTTCCTCGAAACATATACACAAACACATGTCTCACCACAAACACTATCTAATGCATCAATATTGATCATGATTGATGCTCAAATATTCAGAACGAATGTGCAAGATCTCAATCATTCAAATATCAACACACTCATTCTAAATCTGGGGCAATAGAGAAAGAGAAAAATATCACCACATTACAAAGACAACAACAAACAAAACTATACATAGTCACAAGATAATATCTAATACAACCCAAGTATAATGTCAAATTAAAACAACAAAATACAATCAGAAGTGGATTGGCAATAATAATCCCCTTACCCCACCAAACCAAATAAAAGTAGTGTCCTCAATATGGAAAACTTTAATACATGAATGTAAGGATAAGATGAGGATCCCCTGTCAGGCTATGCCTGAGGAGAACACTGGCTCTATGGCTCAATGGTTACTGCATCAACCTGGGCATTAGTGCCCGGAGCATCAGGGGAGGAATGAAGTTTGAAGTCTGGCCCCGCTCGGACAATGGTGGAGGTCACTTAAAGAAAATTCTCCATAGTAGCATGTAAAATGGTACCTCACTCCAAAGCATAGAAATATCTATTGAATTGAGCTGGTCCACATTCGTACTCAAAGCATCAACATTAGACCTCGAGATTGTCTCCTCCATCGATACACCTTCAACATTTTCATGCTCATCAACTCAGGCGCTAAGGGTGTCCAATCTCAAACCATAAGCCATCAACAAGGTCCTATGATTTGCTAACTGGACCCAACAAGGAGTAAGAAGAGTCAATGGCAGAAACAATCATGAAAGGGAACTCATACTATAGATGAGAAGCTCTAGTATCCGCCGAGTGGGCAACACTCCCCATCCAGTAAAGCAAAGCTTGTGTCAATGGGAGCTAGGATAAAAAAGGAGGACAACAGATGCAAAAATAGAAGGGGAGGTAATACCTGAGGGCTCAACAGTAGGAGTCGGAAGCAAAATGTCAGGTGCCAAAGTAGTTGGGTCAACTATCAGATTGGTGTCAGCTGGTGGCGGCTTTCTCCTAGCTGGATCATCCCTCAAATAGTCAGCCATCATTCTCTGAATGTTGATAGAGGAGGCAGAAGATATCCTCACACCATCCGCCTCCCCAAATGACAGTCTTACTAACTTTTTTTTTTTTTTAATTGAACGACCCTTGAGGGGTCAGGGGCTTAGCAACACCCCCAGGCCTTAACATAAATAACACAAAAAGATACAAGGAGGTGGACATAAACCTAACCTCCGATCCTATGGTGGTTCATCAGTCGACCTTCCTTAGAAGGATAGTCAACTCATCCCCATACTAGAAGGTGAAACCTAGGAGCTATGCACCTAAAAGAGAGGACTCCTCTCAGTACAAAGATTCTAGGAACGTAAAAAAGGGAGACTCTCCCCTTACAATAACAAAGGATAAAATACTATGCCTATGAAAAAAGCTATAATTGTAGAATTATAGCAAGGTTGTGAATGTAAAAAACACATCTCAAGGGGTTCTTTGATCTTCTTGATCTTCCTTCTTCGGAAATTTGCCATTTCGAGCAGGTCTAGCTGATAGTAAGCTCTAGTTTCCTTTGGTAATTGGTGTATGCCGAAGTAAAGATGTGGACTAGTAATTTTGTGACTATATTTTGAAAGTGAATCAACCACAAAATTTGCTTCTCGGAAGATATGCTTGCATTTGAATGCATGTGTCTGTCTTGTGAGGGCTTGTAGTTTCAATAGCTGTATGTTAATGCTCCAGTTGGGGTTGGTTTTGTGCTCTATACAGTCCACCAAGAACTGTGAGTCCACCTCCAAAATGACGTTCCTGTATCCTAGCTCTAGGGACCAGGTCATCCCAAAGATAGCTGCTGCTACCTCCGCTTGGTTATTAGAACCTTCCCCCAAAGGAGTTGCAAATGCTAGCAACATTTCTCCAGCTTGGTCCCTTATGATGCCTCTTGCTCCAATTCTGCCGGGGTTCCCTAAGGCATTGCCATCAGTGTTGATCTTAACCCAATCGTCTGGAGGTTTGATCCACTTAACAATAGTTACTTTGGTGTCATGAATGCATTTTCCCCCAGCTGAATTAGGTCCTTCCAGCTTGAAGGCCATTTGATATGAGGAAAAATTGTCGTCATGAATTTGTAGTTGTCCTTGTAGATTGCATATTTGACCCTACTAATGCTGGATTGTTTCCCTCCATATTTGCTAGCACACCTATTTTTCCAAAGATTCCAGCAAATGAATATCGGTGTAGCTCGTAATAACAGCCTGTGTGCTTCATTATTGTATTTAGTTGACCACCATTGCATGATGAGTTGGGATAGGGAGCTGTGATCTGTGATGATTCCTGCAGGTGCAGCAAAGCTTTTCCACACGAAGGTAGCAAATTGTCCATTGTTGAAGGTGTGCTCTATGGTGTCCAAACCTGGCCTGTTACAACAACAAAAACAATTTGCGGGCTCAGTACCAAAGCTGGTTAGTTTTTCGTTAGTAAGAAGTTTACTGCGTAAAGTTCTCCATAAAAGAAAAGAACTTTTAAAGGGGATACTCTTATGCCAAATGAAGGAGTTGAAATTAGTCTTGTTCCTCTTCTCCTAGATCTCATTCCATGCAAATGAGCAGCTGAATTTGCCATCGCTGTTAGGTTTCCAAATAGCTTGATCTGGGATATCCTGCTGGATGCAGAGTTCTGTGGAAATGATGTTGGTCAGCTGGCTGTTCGGGGCCTGTTGCAGGAGCATGCTCAGGTTCCATTGTCCCTCGAACCAAAATTCTGCTACTGTGGTCTGATTAAACCTGTTACTGCCAGTGGAATGATACGCAAGAGGTCCAACACCAAGCCAATTGTCCCACCAAAAAGAACAAGTGCCTGAGTTGAGCTTCCAATGAATGTGTTCCTCAACTTTATGCTTGTTATGCATCATGTGTTTCCATGTCAATGACTCTCCTGTATCCCATTTCTTACTAATTGGATTAGACCTTTGACAATACTTGGCCTTCAAAAAGTCTCCCTAAAGGGTATGTTTAGATCTGAAAATCCACCATTGTTTATATTGAAAAGACATGCACACATACTTAAGATTCCTCATCCCTACACCCCCCTCATCATAAGGAAAGCTTAAATTTTTCCACGAAGTCCAATGGTATTTTTTCCTCTCATTCCTCCATCCCCAAAAGAAGTTTGCCATGATGCTCTGGGTCTGTTTGAGGACAGTACTAGGGGAGGTTATTGCTGATAAAAGGTGAATAGGTAGAGATTGCAACACATGTTTGACAAGAATCGCTCTACCACCATAACTTAACAATTTAGTGTGCCAACCTATGATCCTGCAAAGCACTTTGTTAATAAGGTCAGAAAAGTAAATAATCCTAGGTCTACCAACAAATAAAGGGCAGCCAAGGTAAGTGATAGGGCCCTCCTTTTGTCTGAATGCAGTGATCCTTTTGATCCTGTCTCTGGTGCTATTGAAAGCATTAGGATGGACCATATAATGACTTTTATCTGCATTAACAAGTTGGCCGGAGGTCTCCTCATATGAATTCAAGGTTTGCATAATAAGTTGAAGAGATTTTTGTCTTCCCGAAGTGAAAAGAATAATATCATCTGCGAAACTTAAGTGATTAACTTGAAGGCCTCTGGGTTCCATAGTTAAACCATGATATTCAGGATTGCTATGAAGTCTGTTCAGGGATCTAGAAAGGACCTCTGCACCTAAAATAAATAGGGCAGGAGATAGTGGATCGCCTTGCTTCAATCCTCTGGTGGAGTGGAAAAAACCATGTCTTTTGCCATTGACAATAATGGATTACCAATTGTTAGCCATGATCCTCCAGACCATATCAATAAATATCTCATGGAATCCCATTTTTCTCAATACCAAGCATATATACGACTAAGAGACCCTATCATACGCTTTTGCCATGTCTAGTTTAATAATGACATTGCTACCAATATTTGGTTTCTTGATCTGATGAATGATCTCTTGTGCTAGCATAATATTTTCTGATATACTCCTCCCTTTGACAAAACCAGACTGATTGAGAGAAATCAGATTAGGTAGAATAGGTAGAATAGGACCCAGTCTAGAGCTCACCAATTTAGAAATGATCTTGCTAGTGAAGTTGCTTAGACTGATGGGTCTGAACTTAGTAAGCTTGTTGGGATTGCTCACCTTAGGAAGGAGAACTATGCAAGAATGAGAAAAATATTTAGGAATCATTTGGCCACAAAAGAATGCTTGAATGACACCAATAAGATCATGCTTGATAATATGCCAACATTTCTGAAAAAATAATCCATTCATCCCATCCGGACTAGCTGCGGAATTAGGATTCATAGAGAAAACCACTTCCTTCAATTCTTCCAGGTTAGGCATGGCAGTAAGGGCATTATTTTGTTCTTGACTGACCAATATGGGAATACACCTGATGGCATTTTCATTGATAGCCTTGTCCACTCCTGTAAAGATAATTTGGAAATGGGCACAAGCTGCCTTAGCAATGTTATCATCTCCCTGAATTCTTTCTCCATCCTCTATGATAATTTGATAAATAAACAGTCTTCTTCTCCTTCCTCTTATCAGTGAATGGAAATATTTTATGTTTGCATCACACTCTTTAAACCAATGTAATTGTGTTTTTTGTTTCAAAATGGAATCATCCATTTTCAAAAATCTGATGTATTCTGCATTAAGTTTATGAAGATCTGTCCTGTTGACCTCATTGTGTGTATGAATGAGATTCTTCTCAGCAGCTCTGACCCTCTCTTCATACTCCTTGACTTTAATGAAAATGTCACCAAATTCCCCTCTAGACCAAGAGCTAAGGGTGTTGGATAGCCTTTTCAATTTCTGATGAAACTTCCACATATTGTTGCCCTCTATAGGTCTGTCCCAACAAGCTTTTACAATATCCATAAAATTGGGTTGGTCTGTCCAGCAGTTGAGGAATTTAAAGTACTTGATATGGTCCTCCTCTCTAGTAGTCATTTCCATCAGTAAGGGGCAGTGATCAGAGCCTACAGAAGGGAGGTGAGTGATGGTGGTCTGAGGCATTTTTTCCAGCGAACTATCATTAACTAGAGCTCTGTCCAATCTTTTCCATATTCTGTGGTGGATACCTCTGTTGTTGGACCAAGTATATTTCTGACCACTGAAGCCTAAATCCAGGAGTCCACAAGCTTCAATCACAGCTATGAATTCCAGACTTTTTCTCATATTATATGGTACTCCTCCAAGCTTTTCCTCAATATTAGAAATAACATTGTAATCACCTACAGAGCACCAGGGTCTGTTATTATCAGCAGCAGTGTAAAGCATTCTATCCCACAGTGGTCTTCTGAGATGATCCTTGCACTTAGCATATACAAATGTGATGGTGAATTGGTTGTGAAGTGCATTGTGTCGAATATCACAAGTAATTTGCTGTTCATCCTCCTCTAATACAACACAATCAATGTCAGTCGTCCAAAAAAGCCAAATTTTTCCATTGCAATTACTTACTGCCTGTTCCATAACTAGTTTATGCTTGAAGTTTTGAACATGGGTGTTGTCAGAAAAGGGCTCCAGTACAGCAATGATGGAGAGTTGGTGCCTTTTCTTGAGCATTATGAGTCTTTCAAGAACTCCCTGTGTGTTGATCCCCCTTACATTCCAGATGAGTGTATTAATCATTGAAATGATCTGGTTGTAAAGAGCCTAGTGTTTGGTCTGCCAGCAGTGACAGTGTTGATGTCCTGAGCTGTGAATTTGAATCTATCATGGTGAATACCTCTGGGTATAGGCCCTGTTGACTGGCCACCTGCTGAATCTCATTCTCCAGGCCCTGATCAGGATAAGGGCTAAAAGCTCTAATCAGTAGCTCACTAGCTTCATCATCCTCATTATGGTCCTTGAGGGACTGACTGTCCACATCCATTTCATCCTCTGAGTTGTCCACAACATATTCATCTACTACAGGCCCCTTATTCATTTGGCACTTTTCAACTTTTTTATCCAGAGGGACATTAGTAGGAGGAGTCATATATTGGGCCTGTAAAGGAGTTATATCCATGCCTAGGTGTTCATCAACCATAATAAACTTCTTGCAAGTCTCATCATTACCTTGTTGTTCCCTTTGCTGATCACTATCTATTTGGAGGTTCTTTTTCTTTTTTGCAGCCTCTTTTTTTTTTTGCTAGGTTTGTTCTTACTTTTGGGTGTTTCCTCTTGGTTTCTAGTACTCGCATTGGCTCCCATATCTTTTGCCATAGAAACTTTATTCTGTTTGCTTGCAGATCTTACTTCCTCTTGTTGTTTTTCTCTGTTATTACCTGTCTCATATTGCCTTTGATGCTGCTTCTGTGGGTGTTCAATACTTTGATGCTGTCTTATAGTGGTAGCAGGGGCTTTAGGTCTAGTATTATGGTTCCAGTGAGTACCTTCATGCGTAACATGAGTCAGATTCCCCCCTTTGGTCACCCCATCCTGTATGTTAGTTTGTTTCTCCTGACATCCCCCATCCATCCCTCCTTCAGCTTCAACATTGTCATCAATATAAATATTATTAGGGTTTATGGGGATTGGGAGCATTGAGTCAATACCTGTGCTTTTGTTATTCTCTTTGTTTCCTGTTTGCTTGCCCTGTGTTTTTTGGTTATGGTCTGCTTTAGGCCTGCTTTGAGTTTTTTGTGTTGTTGTCCTTTCCTTATTGTTCTGCTCATGGGTCTCTGCACTGTGCTGTTCCTGCATGTTAAGATTATTAAAAGAATTATAGTTAGAGGTATTGCTTGTACCTGCTGGTTGTGCTGTGATTTGTGGTTGCCCCTTTGACAGCTTGTTTTGTGGTGAGGTTGGTCTCCACATTGTCCTCTGTACTCTTTCCTCTTGTGGTTTATTGTTTTTTCTTTTTGACACTTGCCATTCTTCTTCTTTTTGTTCCTCAGGTTAGTGTTGAATGCTGCTGTCCTTGGTGCTTTGGTGTTGCTGCTCCTCCTGTGCATTTGTCTTGGGTTGCCTGTGCTCATTGCCTTGTTGTCCTGGTTCTCTTGTATTAATATTTTTCATCTCAGCCCCAAGCTCCTTCCTACGTTTGAAGTCCTCATCCCTTATTTTGAAATTGCAGTCACCTATCATATGACCCTGCTGTTTGCAGTAAGTACAATAAGGAGGGATGTTCTCATATTCTATAGCTTACCATCTCCCTATAGTGAGGTCCTCATCATCCAGTCCTATCCAAACATGTCGAGGTCTCTCCTTGGTCAGGTTTACCTGGACCTTAACCTTGGCCATAATAGCTCTAGTTCTCTTAATAGAGGCTGTATCTAAGTACAACACTTTGCCCATAGACTTAAGTAAAGGGCTGATAAATTCTTTCTTGAAACAATGCCATGGTAAGCCTGGTAGTAGTACCCATATGGGAACAATAGGTGTTTCTTCTTCAGGCTTAAAATTGGGAGTCCAAGCCTGTATTCTCATCAGTTTCCCTTCAATGGTCATTCTTTGTTGTGTCCAAACAGTGTTATAGTCCAATTCGTTTTCCAAATCAATAAATACATGGCGAGCATTATAATGAGCAATATTGACCCCTCAATTCAGCTGAGTTTGTAGGATGAAACTTTTCCTAATAAGCTCAATTTTAGGCATGGTGGTACTGAATTTACCTATAAGGGTGTACCTATAGTCCACCGTTAGTTTGTTCATGAAATCAACCATATCGTAAATCACAGCCGGCTGACCCTATTTAGTGGTATGTCTGGGCGGGACGAGTTCGATCGAAGTGACCTGAGTAGTATGAATTTGCCTCAGCCTAGCAGCTAGAGTTTGTACCACAGTATAGGGGGCTGGTTCAACATTTTGATCCTGTTTGGTGTTTTGGTTTTCATTGAGGTTGTTAGGGGCTTTAGGTTGGTTAGGGTGGGGTGATTGTTGGCTTTTTGGATTGGAGGTGGTGTGTCTATCAAAATTGGAGGAAATCTTAGGAAAGTCCTTGTGATACTTATTGGATTCAGTACTCCCTCCATGATCAGGTATTTGGGATTGACTTGCATTCTTCCCACTACCTTGATCTCGATTAGACTGCTGCTGAGGTTCGATGTCTCCCCTGCCTTTTTCCTGATTATTCATTATAACATTTGGTTCCCCTTTTGTGTTGGCATCCACCTGGTTCTCGCTACCATCTAAGATAATCACCTTCCTATTAGAATTAGATTGAGAAAACTTACCTGGTTGACTGTCCTCAACAGCCAGCTCTTGATTCTTTGAATTGGTGTTGATTTCCTGCTTCCCCTGCATTTGATAAAGATTCAGTTCATTAGCATAATTAAGAGCCTTACCTGCTCCTTGTTGCCTTCCATTATTTGGAGATGTAGCCATTGGTTTAATTCCAAATGAGAAGTGTGGTGAGCTTTCCACTTCAATCACTTCCACAGATGTAGACCTTGCATTATCATGTTGGTTCGTTTGGTCTGGTCTTATTCGTGTATCCCCTTGCTTGGGGTTGAGCTCCATTCTTTGTCCCCCCATAGATTGCTGGCCGTGATTTTGACCATTAGGACCTGCATAGTCTTGGGAGTTTGTCCCCAGCTGTTCTTCTTGACTTCTGCAGTTGAGTTCATTCAACTTGGTTTGTTGCTTAATTGAAGAATCAACTAAACTTGCTTGGATTCCTTGTTGGTTGTGTTCCTGAGGTGGGTTGACGGATATATTGGTAAGGTGGACCTCCTCTTCCATATAATAGTCGCCCTAGCAGCGCTGCCTCCACTGTGCATTTTTGTAACAGCTTGTTCATCGGAATCCTTGTCGCCGGTGATTGGTCCGGCCATTTTACTCGAGCTTGAAGTGGGATGTAGCTCTTCACCAGTCACGTATTCCCCAGTGTTCAAATCACCATGAATTTGCTGGAAGGTCGGTCGAATCTGCAGGCACATTTCCGTCGATTGTCCGGCGATTTGCTCAGAATTCCCATCCTTAGATCTCTCAAATGGAAAGGTTGAATCCATGGGTTTTTTAGTATGTTGTAGCCCTTGGTCAGTGGAATCATTCCCACTAAACAGCTTTTGGTGAATCGATCCATCGCGATCTGAGGAAATAATTTGTTGAATCCCGTCCAGCTCCTTCTCCGAAATCGCGATGCGCATCGCCTCTGTATTTCGCGAATTCGTGGAGTTGTAGGAGGAATTAGAAGATGATGCTTAGTGGGTTTTGTTCGTCTGTTCAGGGCACTCCTGATGGCCTTGGTCTGGCGGCCTGGAGAGGCCCACCGGCGGCTCACGCGCCATTCTGGCCAGTGAACTAGCCGTTAGAGCTGTAGTTGCTGTGTAAAATTAGAGAGAGTCCGCGTAGAGAGAGAAAAAAATTGGGAAATGGGGACATCTGCTGCTGCTGTGCTCTCATGAGCATCTGATCCTCGATAATGTTCCCCATGTCTATTTTCTCTCGGGAAATATACACCCCACCAGAACTGGTATGGGATATGAGATGATCGATTCATTATGAGATAACATTAGGGTGTGGTTAATAAATCTGAATCAATACCTCACAATCATATTTAGGACTTTCTTCTCAATATTCACCTCGTCCACAATCGACGGGTGAGTAGCATCAGAAAGCAATGGGGCCAACCAACCCCTCAAATCATCGAGAGAGTGCTTCATCCTTTCCTTGTAGAGTGTTATATCAATATTCCCACAATTCAAAACATCGTTAATTGAACCGGCCCCACACTGGACCATCTTTGCTCTAACTTTGACCTCTTCAATAGGCATCCAAACAACTTCTTTCCTCTTCTTTGGGAATGCCCCAACACATGCCTCATAAAAGTCACGTACCCAAGCGAGGACATGAGGTGTTAAGGGTCGAGTGAATTGCTCGAACTTGTGATACCGGATGGTGCTCTAAATTGCCGGGTAGTCACTCAGTAACTCGTATGCGTAAAACTTCTTCTCCTCCAACAGAGTTCTCAACCCTTATACTTTCAATTTATTCATAGCCTAGGGACCAATAATCGAAAATGCCTAGGTCACCATATTGGCAGTTGGGTCTCACATAATTTTGAAGCGGCTTACACTTCTTTTCTTTTGAGGAACCTAAGGAACTGTAGCTAGTGAATGAACTGGTGCAGGTGCAACTTCAGTTTCTGTCACTTTGTTCTCTTTATCAATTTATAAGTAATTTAGTAGCTCTCCCTCAGAAGTTGAAGTTGTACTCGTATAAATCAACTACTGCTTCCTAATGTCTCAGGGAGTATCAACAACCCTTTTCTAGGCTCTCTTACTCACACATGAGTAGAGGTATGTGGAGCGTATTAAGGTTTGTCACTTGGCTTCGATATTACCACCCCATTTGTGTTTTTCGGGGTATAAAAGGAAAATCAAAGGGAAGAGGCCTCCAGGACACTAATAACTTTGGTCTCACCATACCTCCTTTGCACAACAACCCAAAACATAGACTGGGTGAAAGGTTAGTTGAAAAATAATCAAAAATAAAGTTCAATAAGAACTTGTCCTGATGCTCACCAACTAGGTCAATGAGTCGCCAAACAGGGTCAGCGAGTTTAGACGAACTCACCGAAAGAGAAAGTAGCTACTCGGGTAAATCTAGGAAAAATGCGAGATTAATACCAACTCAGTGAGTCACCGAATTGGTTCGGCGAGCAAAAGGAAGTTTTCAAAAATTGACGAAACCTCGTGATAACGCTCAAATCACTTTTCAAAACTAATCGAAAGAGTGAGCAGTTGTCGTCAATAAAAATATCTAACTAAGTAGGCATTTGGCCATGCGATACCATATCACGATATGGAATAGTAATATGGAATCAATGTTTGGACATGCGATTTTACACTGATTCCATCTCATTATTTCATATCATGAGATGTGATTCCATACTCCAAAAAAAATCATGATATAGGAATTCCATATCATGATTTGAGATATTTTTAATACAAAAATTGATCCACAAGTTTATGTTTTGTTAAAACAACCCACAATTATACTTACTAACCATTTATTTCATATGTAAATAAAATTTACAGTCACATCATTACTTTTTAAAATTTATTATTCTCACCGACATAAAATTTATTATTCTCACCAACATATAGTCACTTTAACTCACACCAACTGATTGTTCAGTAATAAATTTGTTCTCTTCATTTACTCCAACACCTAATTTATTACTTCTATCATTTTGTATTTAATACAACTCAAAGTAACAATGTTGGTTTGTCTCCTTGGTCACATGATCGAGAAATGCAAGTTCAACGTGAGAAATTGTCCGTACTATGAGGGAGGATTATATTAAAGACACTACACTACAATTTATGTTCAGTTTTTTTTTATTGAATTAAAGTTAGATGAAACAGTTACTTAAGCGGAGAACAAATAGATATGTAATAATTTATTATGCGTTTTTATAAATTTTTGTTTATTTGGTAAGATTGAATAAACATTGGGGCTATTTATAGTTTTACAACTTATGGGATTCTTATGTTTATGAGAAAATATACAACACAAAAATTCCATATCACATGTCCAAACAAAACTTCAATTTCATCTCATAATTCCATATTATGATATCATATCATGATTCCATATCATGATACCATATCGCATGGCCAAACGGGTCCTAAGAGTCGGGATCGATTCCTACAGAGAACAATTTGTTAGAGATTGAAAAGATAAAGGCTAAGCAAATACTAGCTTGAATCTAAATATACAAGGTACAAAATTATCAAATAGAAGACAATTTTTCTAACTACACTTCTAATGGGGCCAAAATAATATCAAGCAAGGGATGTATGAGAACTAGGAAAATTCAAGATTTAATCAACACTCAACAATCCATTGCAATTCAATCCAAGATCATCCAATAATAGGTAGGCTAAGTCATCATAGGTTAATCCTAATCTCCTTTCGGTCTCGAAGGACTATTTCATGACATCTTCTTTCGGTCTCAATCATTTGATTCAACAAAACAACCCACTACCTTTATTTTGACCTGTCTTTCGAGCAAGCCTTGCACTCAACAATGAAACCCTAAATTTTTCCTTTCAGTCTCAAATTCAAGATTCAAAGCTAAATTATGATTATCAATATAATTCTCCACTTCACAGATTTTTTTTCAAGCAACCCACGAAGATATCAGAAGCTAGAATTGAGCGTGCACTCTCAACCCAAAAATTCAAACATGAAAACTATATTGAACCTATTTCATAAAATCAAACATGGAAATAAGGAACTACAAAAGCAATACAACAATAAATCAAATACCCAAATAGCTTTGTCTATTTCTAGCACAAACGCCCCGATTTTATACACACAATTACACCTACATTTCTAGCATTTCAGAACAAGAAAGTAAAAAAGGTAAAAGAAGTTTACTAAAATAGAACACAATCTCCAAATCCACAAATGAAATGTGAGGCAACTTGCCTTCAATATCTCAACCCCAAGATCAAGAACAATACAAGATCTCCTTTAGATGAGTTTATCTCTCTAAAATATTCTCTCTCTAAGAATTCTAGGATGATGAATAATGCTCCACTCTAACCCTATTTTCTGAATTTGGGTCCAATACTTGAGAAGTTTAACTTCTTCCCCTATCTGGTTAGGTGGGCATCACTTAAGCTGAGTAGAGTTCACAAAAGCAAACATTGCAGAAGCAACCTTCGAGTCGCAAAAGTGATCTCCGCCTTCTTGCCTTCTTTCACAAAAGCGAATGCCGCTTGGTCACTTATGCAACCAGTTGACTTTATTGACTGGTTCGCTTAAGAGAACCTTCTTTCGCAGGTGCAAGCTCTAGGGCTTGTTTGCTGCGAGGTTGTGCTTCTTCTCCATTTTTTTCATCATTTTCCATCCCAGCAACAAACACCTAAAATTAACACAAGTCAAAGGATAATTAGCCTCTTTCTTTACTTTGAGTTCCACAAAATCATAAGAAAAGAACATCAAATTAGTGCAAATCTACAACTTATCTCGTCCGACTAAAAATCATCAACAAAAGAGCAAGCTAGGACTTACTCGGCAATTCACTTATCCACATCGAGCCAGCCAAATAGGTAAATTTCATCCCCTCACCCAATTTTCAAGAATTTATGCAATTTTCAAGCAATAGATAAGACCCGTACATAATTTGTATCAAATAATAGCTACCCAACACATCAACAAACCCCCGGATATTAAAACTTCCCCCCAAATTCAGTTTTACCCAACAAACTGATAATTTAACTTAAGAATGATGTCACCCAATCTATCATCGGGAAAATTGAAGCTTATTTGTCGAGTTTGGGTTAATCAGACTTCCCATACAAAATATAACAAGACTCATAAGCATAGCAATTTTAATTTCAAGTATCAACTACCCTAACACCATAATATTCAACACAAGGGCCAAAATTTAGCAACTATAGCAATGGACAATCAATTAATCATTCATATCAAATTACATACCCTCTACAAAATAACATACAAAATATAATACATTACCAAGATCAGTGCACAAGAGTTTAATAATCATGCAATATATCTAGGAACAAAGATTTAAAATTGAAAACTGACCTCTAAGATCAAGGGCAAGTAGACAAAAAAGGGAGCAAGGGTTTGGGCACGTACACTCTTGAAAATATGCAATCCACTCGAGCACAAATGGTAGTAGAAATGCAAAGTACTAGATTAAGAATGTGTATTGACGAGCCAGGAAGGATAAAAGTTAAGAATTTTCTTAAATGGAAATTTAAAGGGCAAAAGACTCTTGGCCTTTCGGCTAAAAACCCAATCGGTGAGCTGCAACTAACATCACCGAAAGAGATTAATCCCGCCAATTCATCCTCTATGAATCATTAACTTTGAATTTCAACTCGATGAACTCGACTCATCTTGCCAAATCGTATCAGTGAATCTCTGAATGAGGTAAGAGCTCACCTAAATTGACAGAACCCTTTCCAACCTTTTGTAGACTACAAGGCGAGCTAAGTTCTTCTCGCCAAACAAATTTAGTGAATCACCTATTGAGCCTGCTTCTCTCCAACCTTTCCTAGACTTATGGACTTTACTTCATTCTACACGTTTCAATACACTTTATTGAAAAATACTAAAAAATTGGATTGCCTCCCAAGAAGTGCCTTATTTAGCATCGTGGTATGATGTTGTCATGATTTTAAGCATCATTATTCGGGTTGAAAACAATATCACTCGACAAACTTCCTCTTGGCCTCAAGTTGAAATGAGTTGAAATTTGGCACATTTGAGCCTCAAGTTGTTTAATCGACACTGAGTGAGATGTCATAGTTTGGGTCACAGTGGATAAATTAGTCTTCAATTCATTCAACACTTTGTCGGAACCTTCAACTTTGTTAAAGATTCTTGCCAACATATCTGCTCTCTAAAAACATTCTAAATATGGTTGTTCCTTTGGTTTAGGGCAGTCATGAGGGGGCACATATCTGTCTTTGTCACCTTCACGCTTCCTCCAAATTATGCCTTTATCACACCAATCCCTTCACTGTCTCTCAAATCATTATCTTAATATTTGTTCCGGCCTTGATTCCCACCCAACCTTGGATAGGTTAGGTGTGAACTCCCAATTTAGTTGCTTAAGAAATGGACTTCATCATCATAGATGGCTTCAAATTTTGCTTCATCTGGGCTCAACCCAGTACTAGTACCAATTACATTTACCTACTTAAATCCACCCCCATGACATGCTTTGACAACAAGTCAAGTAGAGTCATCATTTTAGCCATGTTCTCATTACGCTCTTGGTTCTTCTCTATTTTCTCTTTAGTCAAACCTATATTGAGGGGAGATACAAGATCTTCCCTTGTATGCCATGCAAATTTGTTTTTGATCATCTCATCAAGCAAAGTTGAAGCAACTTCAAATGGTTGTCTTATAATTCCACCTAGGATGAGTTGATCGACTATTCTTTTGTTCACGATATCAAGACTCTGGTATCAAATATTGCAACAATGCTTTATCTAGCAGCTCATGATTAGAGCATTGTAATACCAACTTTTGGAACCATAACCATGTCTCATCGATAGGTTCACCTTCAACTCATCTAAAATTTTGGATTCTGTCCCTAAGCTTCACCATCCTCAAAGGAGGAAAGAATCTTTCAAAGAATGCCTCAATTAACTCTTTCTTAGTAGTGATTGAATACCTTGGTAATTCAACCAACCATTTCGAAGCTCCCCCTATTAGAGAGAAGAGGAATAACGTCAATTGAATGTACTCTTGGTGAAATTCTTGAAAGTTAATGGACCACATACATCCACAAAATTGCGAATAGGATCATGGGGATCCTCATGAGCTACACCCCCTAACATTCCCCTTCATTTGGAATAATTGAAGCATGGTTCCAGTTCTGTGAAATATAACATTCCCCATAGTTGGTGGTGACCGAATAGCTCCTAAACTCTATATTGAAATAAAGTTCACATCATCCAAATTCCCGACATAATCATTTTGCCCATTTTAACTAGCATCATTATTTCCACTGACACTCATATAATAACCTATAAGAGAACAACAATGAAACAAATAGTAAGAGCATTCTGCTACACCAAATCAGTTCACAAAAATAATTCACTAAATGAATTCTAAGAGCCAAAATGTAATACCCCAGAAACTAGTAGACTAAACTATTATCTTAAGTTAGGGTTCTAAAGTTTGGTATGAGGGTTAGAGTCGTAGATAAGACTTCCTTTACTTAGAATGAGGGGTTTAGTGGTTAAACGTCAAGGTACGTGTTAAACCCCATTGTATAGAAGACCACCTAGGGTTTGAATGAGGGATGCAAGGGCAAGTGCCAAGACAAAGGGGTAAAGCCTAAGCCAAAGGCCAAGGCTGCCCCAACCTTTGTCAAGCACTGCCCAATGTCCACGACCACCTTCATGACCAGTGGTCTTGACCACGGTTTGTGAAGGGGATCGTGAAGACCCCTTAGGTTTGCGGGAGGCAATGCCTTGAGGCCTAGCTACTGCCCCAAGACCACGACCAACACCATGACCTGTTGTCTTGACCACGGATCGTGGGAGGTCTCGTGGTCATGCCTTAATTTTATGAGGCCAAGAATCATTGGCCAAGACACTACCAAGGTACCATGGGTAGGACCACAGCTCGTGGTCATCACCACGGCTCGTGAGCCATGTCGTGGAGCCTGGCACCATGGCTGCCTAATGAGGGTCAAAATAGGAAATTCCCTTTTAACTAGTTTTAAGTGGGGGTCGTTAAATATGGATTTTATACACCTATATAAAGTATTTTAAGTCATTAACCACCCTAACTAAGTCATCTAAAATCAAAACCCCAAAACACTCTCCTCTCAAATATTTCTCTCACTAGAAAACCCAAGACATGAAGAAGAAGATAAAACTTGAAGCCTGGTCAAGAACAACCACCATTGTTTAGAGCTTGTGCTAGGGCTTTGATTAAGGTATGTTTATATTATTCATGTATGAATTATTCCACCCATAGAGTCCCCTAGTTCTTCCCCAAATTTGTGAAGAAGAACCCCAATCTAAGCTAGGGTTTTTTCCAATGTGTGGGTTTAGTTGGGTATGATTCTAATTGGTTGGATAATACTTGTTTATGGTTAATTTAGTGTTGATTCATGATATTATGATGAATTTATATGAATTCCATCGTTACCCTAGTCTAAATTAATAAATTTGAATCATGTGAATCTTTGCCATGAAAGGTTAAATTGAAGGTTCATAGGTGATCTTCAAGGACTAATGCCTGAGGTAGTAATTTTCTAAGGTTAGAAACCTATATACATGAATTGATTTATAATAATGTAAATGTGATGGGTCTTGACTTGTAAGGCTTGAGATTGATCTTACATGATGAATTATGACTAAAAATCACCTAATAATAAAGAGTGTGATTGAATGTCTTGTGACCTAGATATGAATGATGATAGGTTGAAGTGAAGCTTTGAGAGTAAGGCTTGTATTTATGAATGTTGAATCACTAGAGCTTTGAGAGTAAGGTTAATGTGATGAATAAAAGTCTAATAGGTAGAATTGTGGTGAAAGGCCTATACTCACCTAAACTACCTTATAAATATTTGAGTGTATTAGTGATGAGATCACTTGAACATGGATTGGTTGTCAAGGACATCCTTCCATGAGACATGAGTATTAAGCAAGGCTTAATTGAGTAAACCTTGGGGTCTGTGCTTTGCCCCAAGTGGATATTGATAATGAGAATGGAGGGTCACAAAAGGTAGTGTCCGAGCTCGATGTTGAAAGGAGAACTACACCTAGTTAATGTGAGGACTATCAAAGTAAAAGGTGGAACTCTTACATAGTAGAGTGTGGGTTTTCCCAAAGTTAGGTCTCATGAGATGGAAACCTTCACATAGTTGATTTAAGGGTTCTAGTAGCAATCTCCATATCCAATGAACTAAGACATGCTTGAAGAAGCATCTCATACTTAGAATGAGGGGTTTAGTGGTTAAACGTCAAGGTACGTGTTAGACCCCGTAGTATAGAAGACTACCTAGGGTTTGAATGAGGGTTGCAAAGGCAAGTGCCAAGGCAAAGGGGCAAAGCCTAAGCCAAGGGCCAAGGCTGCCCTAACCTTGGCCAAGCACTGCCCAAGGTCCACGACCACCTTCACGACCAGTGGTCTTGACCACGGTTCGTGAAGGGGCTTGTGAAGACCCCTTAGGTTTATGGGAGGCAAGGCCTTGAGGCCTAGTTACTGGCCTAAGACCACGACCCATTGTCTTGACCGCGGATCATGAGAGGTCTCGTGGTCATGCCTTAGTTTGTGAGGCCAAGACTCATTGGACAAGCGACTACCAAGGTACCACGGGCAGTACCAAGGCTCGTGGTCATCACCGCTCGTGAGCCATGTCGTGGAGCCTGGTACCATGGTTACCTAATGAGGGTCAAAATAGGAATCTCCTTTGTAACTAGTTTTAAGTGGGGGTCATTTTATATGGATTTTATACACCTATATAAAGTATTTTAAGTCATTACCAACCCTAACTAAGTCATCTAAAAACAAAACCCCAAAACACTCTCCTCTCAAATATTTCTCTCACTAGAAAACCCAAAACTTGAAGAAGAATATAGAGCTTGAAGCTTGGATCAAGAACAACCACCATTGTTGAGAGCTTGTGCTAGGGCTTTGATTAAGGTATGTTTAGATTATTCATCTATGGGTTCTTCTACCCATAGAGTGCCCTAGTTCTTCCCCAAATTTGTGAAGAAGAAACCAGTCTAAGCTAGGGTTTCTTCCAATGTGTGGGTTTAGTTTGGTATGATTCCAATTGGTTGAATAATACTTGTTTATAGTTAATTTAGTGTTGATTCATGATATTATGATGAATTTATATGAATTCCATGGTTACCCTAGTCTAAATTGATGAATTTGAATCATGTGGGTCTTTGCCATGAAAGGTGAAATTGAAGATTCATAAGTAATCTTCTAGGACTAATGCCTTGAGTAGTAATTGTCTAAGCTGGTTAGAAACCTATATACATGAATTGATTTAGAATAATGTAAATGTGATGGGTGTTTACTTGTAAGGCTTGAGATTGATCTTACATGATGAATTATGACTAAAAATCACCTAATAATGAAGAGTGTGATTGAATGTCTTGTGACCTAGATATGAATGATGATAGGATGAAGTGAAGCTTTGAGAGTAAGGCTTGTGGTCATGAATGTTGAATCACTAGAGCTTTGAGAGTAAGGTTAATGTGATGAATATAAGTCTAATAGGTAGAATTGTGGTGAAAGGCCTATACTCACCTAAACTACCTTATAAATATTTGAGTATATAAGTGGTGAGATCACTTGAACATGGATTGGTTGTCATGGACAGCCTTCCATGAGACATGAGTATTAAGCAAGGCTTAATAGAGTGAACCTTAGGGTGTATGCTTTGCCCCAAGTGGATATTGACAATGAGAATGGAGGGTCACACAAGGTAGGGACCGAGCTCCAAGTTGAAAGGAGAACCACACCTAGTTGATGTGAGGAACTATCCAAGTAAAAGGTGGAACTCTTACATAGTAGAGTGTGGGTTTTCCCAAAGTTAGGTCTCATATGATGGAAACCTTCACATAGTTGAGTTAAGGGTTCTAGTAGAAATCTCCATATCCAATGAACTAAGACATGCTTGAAGAAGTATCTCATAGTGTTCAAAAGCATAATTGAACTAAAACTTACTTAATGAAGTTCCTCATAGAGTTCAAGAGTATAAATGGACTTAGACGTGCTTAAGGTAGTATCTCAGAGGCTCCATCTTAATAATGAACTTAGACATGCTTAAAGAAATGTCTCATAGGGTTCAACCTTATAAAGAATTAAAATGTGGTTAATAGAGTACCTCATAGTGTTCTAGAGTTAAAGAGAGGAACTATGTTCCAAACCAAGAAGTAAGAGTGTGAGGACCTAAAGGTTATACTTAGTAAGATTGGTAGTATGGGATGCCACTCGTGCCTTGCACAAGTATGACTTAGGGTTAATCAAGAAAGTGTTTCTTAGAAGTTGTATGTTGAGATAGGATTGTGCCATAGTTGCCTTCCTTGTTAGTATTGACTAGAGGTGAGAGTTTCCCTTGGTCATGAGAGTTAAGCTAAATAACAAGATCCTAAGGTGATTAGTATGATGGCCAAAAGTAGTACTTGGTGTGGGTATTAGTATGGGATGCTACTCATGTATTGCCCAAAGTGTGACTTGAAGCTACTTATGAAAGCCTAAGACTTGTATATGACATGAAAACCTAAGTCTTAACTATGAATGTGGACTATGCCCAAGAATGACCAAAAAGAGGTACTTAGCGTGGATGGTAATAAGGGATGCTATTCTTGCCTTGCACAAGTATGCTTTGAGGTGGCTTGTGAAGTAGTTATCTTGTAATATGAAAGTCTAAGTAAAGACTATGCCATGAACATGATGTATCTCTTATGCTCATTTACTATGTCTATGTTGACTTATGATTATATGATGCTTATGTTGGAGATTATGCTATGATTATGTTACTATCTATTATGCTTATGTCTTATGTTGACTAACCATTTTGAGATGCTCTTATGATGTTGTGCTAGCTATCATACTTGGTACATTTTGTACTAACGCATACTTTGCCTACATTCTAATCAAATGTAGGGTTTCAGACATTGAGTTCCTTTGGAGGCTAGGTTTCTAAGGAGCAAGAAGAGTTGAAGATTTGGTGAGTCCTCATAGCTTCGAGGACAAACCCATTATTTGCTTATGTCATTTCTTTATGTTTTAGACTTGTATATGGGTTGCTTCCCAAGTGTTTTATTCAAGAGTTTTTAGTAGATGGTTTGAGACAAAAGTGTAGTAAAGACTTCCGCTTTCTTTATAAAAGAATGTTTTCAATTGTATGGATACTGTTTTTAAAATTTCCGTTCTTTTCTATTATCTTATGTTATGATATGCTAAGGGCTTGTATGAGACCCCTTTGGGGTCAAGTACGCCATGTTACGTCTAGGGTGTACCCCTGGGTCGTGACATATTCCCCAGCAATGACGCCATTTTTATAACACTCAGATTACTTGTAGAATAATTAAACAAGTAAACAGTTGTTAGTAATCTATTTCCTAAATTATGTGGTCAGGGTTGTATCCCATAGGGAATGGTATATGAAAGAATTCAATTATGAAGTCAAAGAGTGATCTAATCCATTGTAGCTAGATGGTGATAAGGATGGATAAATTCCAATTATCAAATTAAGTTTGTTTAGTAACCAATTTTGACAAAATAAACTAAAACGAATATTTAACAAGTAAGCAAAGTAAAAATGTAGGAGTGTGCGGAAGTGGGTATTGATTTAAAAAGGTGGATCAACGTGGTTTTTTAATAAAATTAATTACCCAGGGATAGGTTGGGTCAATCTCAAACACAAATTGCATTTATCAATCACAACATGCTTATCATATGAGTTATTCTCAGACACTCCATGTGCAATCTTCTAAGCAACGCATTACCTTGACATAGATCCTCTCTCTCGAGCAAGTCTAGCATATAGAGATGAAACACCAAATTTCTTTCTCAAGCAAATAAGGAGTTCAAAACTAATATGTAAGCATCAAATCAATTATCCACTTTATATAATCTCCCTCAAGCAATATATGAAGATCTAAAGTAGAACTAAGTTTTCAACCTCAATTCATAAATTAACACATGACAATCAATTCAAATTCGTGGTAATTAAAGTAAAATAGAGAAATACGCAATATTCCACTAATTTAATCAAAGCCTAGTTTCATTTGCACACCCATAGGATTGGAGTTTTAGTCAATCATGCTAAAAGTAAAACAAATTATACCAAAAACATTCTCAACCATGGAATTGCTGATTTACAACTTCAAATATAGATACCCACTTCCGAATTCCATAAAAAAGTTTGTTACAAGCTTGCTTCTCATTCAAGAAAATAGAAAATTATATTCTACTTTAATTTCAGAAAGTCTAAGATCCAAAATGTATGATCAAAGATGCATTTTTCTCTTTCTTATCTGGTATTTATAATTTACCCAAAACTCAGCCAAAATATCATTAATTAACTTAATCGGCAAGGTTAGTCGGACTTGCTGATTCACTCGGCGAGTCGCCAACTTTATCTTCTCTTGGTCTTTTCTTTTCTTAAGGCTTCACGTGTTTGAAATGTAGTTGGCAAGCTCAATGGAGCACACCATTCACATTTGGCGATTAGACGATCAACACTTATGCTCTTCTTTTTGGCATTCAAATTAGTCCTATGATTATGTTAATTTCAGTGAGCAATAGTTATTTCACTGACAGGGTTTGATGAGTGGCCATTCGGTCCTTATTCTCACTAACCCTCCTTGAGCTTTTTAGTTGAAGACTCTGTCAATTTTGGCCAGGTCTGGCACGTTTGGTGAGTCACTAAGGGCCTTTGGCGATCACCACTTCACACTGTTTCCCTTTTTCTATGTTTTTAGCCTTTTTACATGATTTTATGCTTACCTTGTCATTAATCCTTCAAAACTACAAAAAAAATAAATTATCAGATATGGAAATAAAAAGGCATTAAGGATGCTATTTGTTGAACTAAAAGGCCTCAAATAAATCTAAATCTTCAACTCATTATTCTGTACCAGTCATCACAAGGCCAAACAATGGACGGAAAAAGTGATAGCGCCCATGTCCCCATCCACCTTAGGAACAATAACAATAACAATCTGAGTGACCGAAAACTACGTAGTCTAAACTATGTGAGTTCCTCCGGTACCTGCCAACCTACTTAGAAAAGCTAGTATCCACTGAATAGTCCCCCCATCTATAAGGGGAAGACCTATAAATCCGGCATGTGTTTCTACCTATGCTTCTGCATCGTCATCGATCTCTATCTAAACCTTTTCCTCAAGAGGATCTTGGGTTAGGTAAGGTTGTTTCTATGGGTACATTCTCAGCCTGAGCTTCACCTCTGACGGGTGTTGCCCTTCTTCTGCTCATTCCCCTACCCTTACCTCTTCTACTGCCTACCACATACTCTAACTACAAGCTTAGCTATTGTCTCTGCCACTGGAGCTACTACCCTTGCGCCATTAGGTTAAGTATCAATCATATCTGAACAGAAGACTGGAAGAGTTAGATACCAATTTGTATTGCTAGATACCAATAGAAATAAAGTTATAGCACGAAGGAAGATAAAAAAAGAATTTCCTAAAGTCCTGTAGCCTTTTGAAGAAAAGTACAAATATCTCTGTATCGTTCCAGAGGGCTATTCTAGACTCAGTTTGGTACAACCAGATCAATGAAACTAGGGATCTGATACTAAGTTTATCATGACCCAGACCATCGTGAGTGACATCCATTCTAAACCACCAGGTCAAAGAACCAATGACAAACCCAAATCCAACCCACACCATTTATAAAACAATGTTCATCAAAATAAGGAATAGAACAGGTTCACCAACTAATGACTAAGTCCCCATAAACTCAATGAAGACCCACAAACATTTAATGTAGAAAAAAAACCCCTAAGAATTGAAAGTCATCATACCAAAACTCTAAATAGTCAAACTGGGGATACATTCCTAAAACTAAACATAAACCAAACGCTCGAGTGTCTATGTCTAAAAAGAAAGGATAGGAAGATGCAGAAGAAACCATGGCAACCTAAAAGAGTAGCTCATCCTTAGATTCAAAGTTTGAAATCCCTTAATTGAGGTCTTAGATCAGCCGTTGGAAGATGCCTTGTACTCAATAAGGAAAGAACAGGTGCAATATTAGTACACAAACCACAGTGTAGTGGTAGGATCACCGATCTAAGATATAAATGTAAATAGTTCACTATAAACTAGTAACACAGAAAACACACATATAAAAAATTATCAACCATGTAGACTCTTAGTCACATTTCGTGAAACAACAATACCTGAATGCATGTCCATATGATCACAAGCAAAATACCTAGTTCTCTAATTGAACCATAATCAGATACCTAGTCCTCTCACGAAACCCAAGACCAAACTATTAGTATATCGATATGGTATTCTAATAATCCATAGTTTGTGTACTGGCGTGGTACCAAGCCATCTATAGTTAATGTACCAGCATGGTAGCTAAGCCAACTAATAATCACAAATAATCATGCACAATGAACAATACCACATGGAAACTAGGCATGGTACCCGAGCCAACTATGAGTGTATACCAAGTGTGGTATTTGATCCAACTATGGGGATATCTTGTATATACCCGAACCAACTATGAAACACAGACAATCATGCACATTCATAAACATCATGAACAATAATACTTGAAACCACAAGTCACATAACTGGTTTATTGTATGGGATTATCAACATGTTGTCGTCACATATGATTTCCTATTATTTCCCCATTATTCATACTCAAGTGATACAACAAGTAATAGATATGTTATCTATATCTAGAGGACAAGGAATATCATCCTAACAAGGAAACTTAAGTCTAAACAAGAACTAGAGAAATACCCCTAGTCAATATCATATATCTCACTTCAATAGCCATAACAACCTATAATCATATAGAGTCCATGTCGAAAGGCCCATGCATGCATTCTCCTAACATGTACAAGATATAATGATGTAAAACAAGTCTAACTACTCAGATAAAGGAAACCTACCCTACATAAGCGCCAAACATCAGCTGATGAACCTTGCCATGAACTTATGGCTCCACGAGAGAAAATCATGATGCACAAACACCAATATTCCTTAGGTTTTCACCTTCCTTACACGGTAAATGTTTCCTTTAATTCCTCCCTCGCCCGGGAGCCTTTGTAGGATTTCTGGAGTAGTCTTCATATATTTATTTTCACTTCCCAAGCCTACACCCTGGATGTGGCTGGCACTCAGAACCATTGTTGATCACAACTGAACCCATTGTCCTGGATGGATACTAAGGAAAAAGCTATACATACATAAGAAAGCCTTATAAAATGAATATTTAAAATAAATAAAACATATCTCATGCAAAATTCTGAAATAAACCTGAATATAAATAATGTTCATAATAAAAAAAATGTTTAAAACTTCTGAATACTCAAAACTGAACTGACTCACTCACTTACTTTGCCTATCTACGAATTCTCTACTAACCTAAGATAGGTGACAGGACATGACTCACAACTACTTGACTATTCCACTTACATAGACTAAAAATCAAACAAACTAAACTAACTATATTAGAGCCCTCCGGAAACTAGGAGGTCTCACCAACGACTGATGGAAGGCAACCCTATTAAACATCTGCTATCATGAGTACCTGAAACTGCATCATAATATGATGCAACACAAAATGATGTTAATACATGAAATGTACGGTATGTAATAAAACAGAATGAAACAAGTAAATGAACTACATGAAATACTGAAAATAACTCATTTGAAGTAAATCATAAATATGAAATGAAATCATTAAAAACTTTATAAACATGTATGCAATGATAGTAAATACTTAAATAAAATATTTTATTTCTTGGGGAGTTTCTCCATACGACAACTACCACTATAAGCCTCGTGATAATACAACATCTTGACCACGTTTCCAGAACCTCCCTATACCTTTCCAAGGTACATGACACAACTTAATTCAAGGATCCATATAAAAATCCTTCTTGAAAATGGTGAGTAGTAGCCGAATTTGGTACAATCCTATCTACATTGGCGGCGTAGGTTATTGGATTTGAGTTTTCTTAACTCTTACCCAAATTGGTGCTAAATACTACCAAAATTTATACATTAATGCTCATATAATAATACTCACTGGGTTGAGTTAGTACTCAAAAAGACCCTCTTTAAAGGATAACTGATCTTTACTTTTCTGACTGAAAATGCTTGTGAAAAATAATTGTGCTCTTCTTACAATAGTACTTCTTTTCTCAATGCAAAATAATGTATTTGGAACCATTAGTGTCTTCTTAAGATCATCTCAAATGATGCTTAAAAATATACTTTGTCTCACTATCAATTTCAAAGTCAACGCATGGAAATAGTCGAACAAAAGCTTTCAACAAAAATCCCATTAACTAGGGTTAATGTGATAATATATGCATGAATAACAACTCAAGAATCGAAATACATAGAATATCATAGTCTCAATAGTTAAGAAATTAACACTCAGAATAAGAAACACAAACGAAATTCAAAATTCATGGAACATTAGGTAGAACCCTAAATTTATCTCTTTACTCACTAAATTTAGATGTCCAACACTATGAATCACCTTACATACCTGATTTTAAAGCTATTGGATTGAAAACTTTGGTGGAGACTGCATTTTTCTTGACCATGAGGAAGAATACTAGCTTTCTTAGAGAAAGTCTTTGATCTTAGAATCTTGGTGCTTGATCTTGAGAAAATAGACTCTTTTTATGGAGTTCTTAGAGTGGAAGAACTTGAGAAAACCTTGGATTGAAGACTTTTCTCTGTATCTTGAATTTTTGACACGAAAGTTTTAGGATTCTTGATGGAGAAGAAGAACCCTTGGTGAGTTTTGAGAGAATTTTTGGAGACTTGAATGTTTAGATTGATGATTATGAGAGGAAAACTAGTTAGTTGAATGATATACTCTTTTAAAATACCCAAAAGATTTAGAATAGGGATATAATGCTTTGGAAAGGACCAAAATAAGCCTAGAACATGTGCATGAAGTTTTAGGAAAAATATCGCAGAAAGCCATCACAGAAGGCTCTAGGGTTCGTGGAACATTACACCATGCCTAATGCTGGTCGAGGAACAACGACTGCATGATTGGGCTTCACTGAAATAGGCAAATTGTTTACTTCAAACACTAAGTAATGCAAACTTGGTGGCGTTGAAAAGAAGACTCAAAGACCTTTAATTGCATAGGTTATGGGCCACATAAATTTGTATATTCTAAAAGATATGATTGTTTGAAGTTGACCTGAATAGAATCATATATCAAAAAAAAATCGGTAAGGAAACTTTCAACTCAACTTTGTGCTAGGGGATGCTTGTGACCTTAATTCATCTCCAAATCTTTTCCCACACTAAATAATTGACCTTAACACCTTAGGAAAATTTAATAATCACCCGATACGACCTTATATACAAATGAAGAATGGTTCGGGTCTTATCTTAGAAATTTCTGAGATGTTAAAATTGTCTCTTTTAAAAATTGGGAAGAAAATAAAAGTTAGGGAAAATAATTGTTTTAGTCCCTGTGTTATTGCCTTATTTTGGTTTTGATCCCTGTGATATCTTACCTCCCAGGTTTAACCTTTAATTAATTATAATCAATTATTTTAGTCCTTCTACTAACAGTGATAGCCAATACAAACAGATTTGTTATTTCTGTCAAGGGCAATTATGGCACTTCACAATAAGAAACACTTTTATACTGAAAGCAAAACCTAAAAATATGAAGAAGTGCACAAATCATTCCATAACATCTTTTCTCATACACAATCATATTCAGGCCTCCTCCCTTCTTCCATTAGGATGTCAATCCTCTAATACAATGATGAAAGTGACATACTATTTGTTGATTGATGAGCAATTATTCTTGGATGTACCTTCATATTTCACTGCCAAATAACAATTTAGTTTTTTCAAGGCCCACCTTTCTCTCAATACGCCAAGTCTTATTTTGCTCTTAATTACATAAGTAACTAAGGAGAAACATAGTATAGGTTGAGGTTTATGACTAGCTATGTATACAACATACAAGTCTTGCCGTCTTGGTCGACAAACATGATTGTAGGAGATTCTAATTGACATTTTTGAAGAGACAAAGAGCAATTTAGGTTGTCACTTGTTTAACTTCTTTAAGCTCCAACAACAATTCAAAATTATAAAGAAGACTATGATTAATTCATAGATTTCACAATTAATATTGCAGAAAATGATTAATTCTAAAGTTGAAAAGCCAATACTAATTGTTACTGCAATTTTACCCACCTTAATCTTGAGCTCATAATTTTTTTGTAAGAAAAAGTTTCAGATATCAAATCAGATAAAACACTAATTTCAAAGCTTGATAAAAAAGATTAGATAAAAATAATAGAATTCAAAAATAAAAAAATTGATCGAAGCCTGTAAAAAGAAGATGGAAGAGGGCTGAAAAGAAAGTATACATCTGCCTCGAATAAAATAATGGATAACAAAGAATCAAAATTTGACATAATTTGAGCAAAAATCACTCCAATATGAGCTCCTCTATGATTTTTCTCTTGAAATTTCATCAAGAATTGATTAAATTTTCTCATTTGAAGAGAAGTTAAAAATCTACAAAGAGATGGAGAGAGAAAGAGCTTTAGAAAGTAATACTATAAACACTTAACTTTTACAATTCAACACTTTACTTTGGAGTTTGGACAGAACAATTTCTTGTGAAATGTGTTTTTCACGTGAATCTGATTTTTTAAAAATATAATATTATGTGAAGTACCATAATTGCCCTTGACAGAAATAACAAATCTGTTTGTATTAGTTTTCACTGTTAGTAGAAGGACTAAAATAATTGATTATAATTAATTAAAGGCTAAACTTGGGAAGTAAGATATCACAGGGATCAAAATCAAAATAAGGCAATAACACAGGGACTAAAACAATTATTTTCCCTAAAAGATAACATATTAATTAGATTGCAGATTTTTAGTTAGCCCGCTATAGCGCCTGCATATTGCTATGGTGGGCTGACATCAGCCTGGCCCAAAAGTTAATTTGGGAAAAAATTGTTGCGTGCTCAAATTTTAAAAATTCTTGCATCGCACTTCCAGATGTCTGGACTCCGGATGAGGTGCCTTTTAGTAACGACGGATCAAATCGTTATTATAGATACAAATTTACCTACCGTTCTTCCCTTAACGACTACCCTGATAGAAAAAGATAGACCATTTATCGAGGTTTACCACATGATTTTACACTTAAGAATGCACTCACCTTATGGAAGTGAGACGATGCTACCACGTCCCGCATACCCAAGAATATCAAGAAAGAAAATTCAAACTCATTAAATCACCATAAAATTTATATCCTACCCATTACACTAGGCCCCGCTGTATCAACCATAACCTCGCTATAGCGGCTTCGCTGTAGCTACTGCACAACCTCTATAGGTGCATCACACAAAACATAAACATAAAAGGGAGGGTAACTGGTTCTTATGCCCATTTCCCTTCTTCCAACTCTCAATAAACTCTCAAATTCCTCCCCACTACTCTGTCCGCAATGTGAAAATCAATGTAAGCATTGCTCTCTTTACTCTTTGTACTTCAATAAGATGCATGCTAAGAATTTTTGGAGAGGAATAGGGTTTGGATTGGTTTTGAATTTTGAAAATAACGCCTTGATTCTCAAAATATTTGAAGCATGGGGTTTCCCCTAAAGTTTCTAATGCCACTACAATGTTCTAGGCATAAGGACATGAGAAAAAGGGCCAAATTCGATTTCAAAATAGTGGGGAAGTTGAAGGGTTGTTCTTGAAGAAAACTTAGATTCATGTATAATTTAAGACTTGAAATGAATAGATTTTTGCATGTATGAGTGGGGAGTACCTTAGGAGCACTATTATTTGTAGAGAAATTGTCAAAAATTGAACTTTCTGGGCCAAGGGGAACCATTGACGCGCCGCCACAGTTCTTGAACAATGAAGATCTCTATATCGACCTTGCATCTCGCTATAATAGGTGTCTATAGTGGGAAGTATCCCATTGTAGCACCTTCCTCCATGGCACATTTCACATCAGTATTACTCCCGCTATAGTGCCACCATGACCGCTATCATGGGAGGGAAAAATAATACTACTCTCCCAGGCTACGCAGTGCAAAATTTGAATCGCACGAACTCCTTGGATAATTCAATGGTTTCCTAACCCATGACTTTTAAATAGTAGGTTAAACAAATGGAACTAGTTGAGGAACAAATCACGGCCCATACAACCCCTACCAAAAATTTCTCGATGTAGTTCGTAGAAAAAGATTTTTTAAGGTGTGGAGGATGGGCTTATGTATAGAGCAGGATTTAAGAATGGGGAGTGACTTAACAGTCTCCCATCTTCTATAACAGGCTCCAAGAGGTCGGTTGGTGTCATTTGGTGGTGACCCCTCCCTATCATCACATATGGGTCTTGGAGTTCTATGCCCACTTACCTATAATTTTTTGATTCCCCAACCTTTACTATCTACATCCGAGGGGTGGATGCTCAGTTCATGAACTTAGAGTTGGGAGTGTCAGAGGTTCCTCCTTATCCCTACATCGCCAAGATGAGGGATATAGGCCTGACATGGCTACATAACACGTTAGTAGAGGAGAAATATTAGGAGGTAGTCTATTGGTATACTAGCCACTACTACTAGCTCAAGGCCTGGAGGTGGTTGACACTAGTTGGCCGGATGACCTCATTGATGTGACCTATCCCCGGGTTGTACTGGTAGATTGCATCATAGCTAGGATATCATTGAATATGGGAAAGCAGCTCGTTTCAGAGTTGAAGTATGTCTACCGTGGTAGCAAGAAGTACCATTTCTTTTCTAGCCTAGTGTCTATTCTATTCAAGCAATTAGGGATGCATGTAGATGATATGGACTACAAAGTGGAGCATGACGGTGCATCTAACCCCTTGATAGTGAAGAAGAAGTCTTCTCGAGCGATGATTTGACGTATTCGGGAGCTTCATCCAACACTAAGCGTCCACGGTCATTCAGTAGTAATATAACCCAACTAGTGAGTTGGGGTCGAGTCCTAAGGGAGCGGTTTGTAATTGAGAATCAATAGAAACGGAAAAATGTGTACAAGTTAATCATACCTATAGACATTTACGAGTAAAAACATGATAAATTAAAGAGTGACACAAGTGTCAACTATTAACGAGGGTTTTGTAAGCAATCATTAACTTAAATGACAACTAAAATGAAAATGCAAATATGGAGACGGGATTCTTGGGATGTGATAGGATTATGGGCTAAAATACACAATCGGGTAAATGCTAGTGATAGTAACTCGCTGCAAATTGGTAACTAGGCTAGACTTTAGTAGGGGTAAATTTTCTCTTGAACAATTTATCCCGAATCAAACCAGTTTCTCTCGAACACCGATAAGCGGCAATGAACTATAGCCTTCGCCTTAGTCCATTCACTCTCTCGAGCTGAATGTATGGGAGAGGGTTTAGGATTCACTCTCTCTAGCTGAACCCACGACAACTCAATAACCACAGACTATCGATTCAATAGTTTTGGTTTTAAAACTTCTCTCTCGAGTAAGTAAACACCATGAAGATAAAATTGTATTAGCAACTACAACCCCATTAAATTCAAACACAACTACTGAATGAAATCACCTCTAAACAGCGAATAAACAATCAATTAGCACTATCCAGCAGTAAATTCAACCCATATTCACAAACTCACACCCAAAGAATTAGGGTTTTAGCTAGACATATTAAAGAGATAGAAATCGATACCGAAAAGTGTTACCATCAAATGGGTACGATAAATATTGTCTTTACACACGTCAAAGATGAAGAATCTTCAATACCTACTTCCAATTGCTTAGAAAATAGAAATCTTCAATTCTTCAAAGATAAGGAAAATTGTCTCCAAAAACTAAGTTCTAAAACTGAGTAATTCTAAATATTGGTTTATGAATTGTAAAACTTGATACTAAATTAAAAATTCAAACATGTATTTATAGTTGTCAAAAAGTGTGCTGCGAAGGATCACTCGTCACAGTTAGTCGGGATCGCTGATCCACTCGGTGATCAGCCCTTTGGTCTGGTTCATCGCCTTTCTGCATTATCCTTCATTAACTTCAAGTTCTGTAACATTGGGCGATGGAGTACTGCATCACGAAATTGTTCGGCGACTCGCTGACTGCTCTTTTATCTAGCCGAATCGATTTTCTCATTCAGATCTTGGCACACTGGAACATTAGGTGAGACCATAGCCATTCGGCAACTCGGCTAATGGCTTAGGCGATCCTCAGACCGTCTATTCTTCGTTCTTTTCAGTTGTCTTGTTCCTTTCTGCCTAATAGTGTCCATGCTTAGTCTCTAACTCCAAATACCTGACACTCAAGGATTTTCATCAGTTATTGAGACAAAATATGCATTTGAGGACACTAAATCTATCAAAATAAACCCCTAAAAAAGTCCAAATCGTGGACTCATCAACACCCCAACTCAAACTTTTACTTGTCCTCAAGTAAAACTCAAGTTCAGCAGTTCAAAAACGATGTCTCAAATAGTGCTACACAAGACTCAATCATGAATGCACACAAAAAATCTCAACTTACTTGTGCAAAGATCAATTGTGCACTCAAAGATTAAAGTTGTGACTCACCATTACCAAAGAATCTCAAGCTCACTATACTTGTTTCAAATGCAAGTTTAAGCTTAACAAAGGTATTCAAATGCCTTCACAAAAAGAATGATTCCATATTCACACAATGTTTCAATCAATTAAAGTTCCGAAATCAATATCATCACTCACAGTCACAAAGATAAACACAATGCAAGATTTCACCCATAGGTTTGCCCTTATTTTCCAATTGACTTTTGCTTCAACTCATTCAAGATAAAAAAGGTCTTTTCAAGGCTTATAATGGGGCTGAGTGTAATTTGATGATCATTTAGGCTTATAGGCTGAAAATCCTCATGAAATGTGATGTGAACAACACCTTCTTTCCTTCTCTTTATCATTTTCATTCAAGCTCAAAAGTCACCTCTTATTCATCTTCCATGATTCATTGGGAATCCCATTTTCTTTGTATTTCCAAAACTTTATTTCACAACTTTTTATTTCTTTTTTTTTTCAATCTTTCCTTGTTTTTCTCTCTTTTTTTTATATGGAGGGGTTCCATTTTTCTCAAAACATGGGCACAAGGGACTTCTTTGCATTTACTTTATTTGCCTTCTCTTTTCACCACACCCCCAACTTAGCCTTTTGGCCTAATTTGACCATTCAAACAAACCACAAATCATGAGGATTATGGGTAATGGGTCAATAAAGGTAGCAAAGTTATCAAGTTTCTTCCAAGAAAAGGTTTAGGCTCAAAGGGTGCTCAAAAGAGGTTCACACACTCACAAGGTAAGCCACAAAAGAGGTATAATTTCAAATTGGTTGACACTTTTTAAAGTTGCCTAAGATTATCTCAAGAAATTGCATCACTTAGTCAACCGGACCAACGGGGAAAATTCTAGGTGTCATCACACATGGTTTACGGTAAACTCATCACACAAGGCATTGTCACCAAAGTCAAAAAATACTCCACACTTTCGCTAGTGTGCAATGATCATCACAAGAGACTCAATTCGAAACTTGGCTAGTCACAATGAGATGCAAGGAGTTCACATATTGTCTATGCGATTTCAATTGGCCTCGTTGTAGCCGCACATTCATTTTTGTTCGATTATGAGCACTATTCAAGTCATCGGTATTGATCAAAATCGATACTCAAATTTGCAAGAGAACAACCACATTCTACACATACAAGAGGTGGCAAATTTTTTTCGGAAGGGTAAAAAATCATTCACAATTAAAAGCAAGGAGCCACAAGCTCAAACATTCCACAAAAAGCAGTGTATAACACAAATTTAGCTCAAAGCCCAAATATATAAATAACACAAGAATATTCACAAAAAGAGTCACACAAAAGGTGGGCCTCACCCCACCACAAATATAAGCATTTGTCCTCAAATTTAAAGAAAATTATACTATCCACAAGTCAAAATAAAAGTAAGACAGAGATGGAGGTAAATAGGGGATCCTGTCTACGCAGTCCCTCCATCTGTCTGGGCATCAGTTCCTGGTGCATCAGTCTGGACTTGTGTATCAGTGCCCGGGGTCACCTTAGAAGGAACGACAGTGCCAGATCCACTAGGGGCTGTCACGTGCGAGTCCTCCAGAAAGACATGCACAGCTGCACAAAATCTCCGGGCCCATGAAGGAACATTAGGGTCTCTGATAGTGGTCTTCTTGTTAGAAGTGGACCTTTTGCGCTAGCCTTTCCCACCCGTTGTGGGAAGTTTCATAGCTTTGCCTCTGGATATAGCTGCATCCTCATTTATCGTAATTCCCTTAGCCCTCTCTTGCACTGGTATTATTCTTTCAGCTGCTTTTGATCTAGTCATGTCTGCAAAACCTCGAGTAGAAGTTAAGAAATATCCAAATAAATGCACAGAGAATTATGCACAGACAGACTCGCCGAAGCAGTTGGCGGGTCGCCAAATTGCTTCGGCGAACAGGGTTAGCCCGCTGAAAGTTACAGTGTAAGAAGGGTTCAGGGGTGCATACAAAGGGCGATCAAGACGACTTTCGACGAGTTGTCGAGTTCCTTCGGCGACCTCAGGACTCTCGCCAAAAGGTACAGACTCCAACAACACATTTAACATGAAATTAAAGGCGAGATGGGGACACTAGGTGAACCGCCGAGTGATTCGGCTATCTCGACCCAGCTCGCCAAACGACCCAACGTGCCTACTTTCAACCCAACTTCTCGAATTCAACCCTGCAACCCCCGAAATAAAAAATCAACAGATGCTCTAGTGAAATTAAAGTACTCCCCACGACACCCATGCATAAGCCCACGAAATTTACTTCATTTTAAGCACAAGACTATGGGATTTCGACAATAAAAACATTACGGGCTAGATTATCAAATTAAATCAGGTATTCAAACATACTAATTCTATTAGAGAGGCCCATCACACGATAATACAATAAGATCATTGCAAATGAGTACAATTTTGATAAAATAAACTCGGGGTTTAGAAAACCAACATATGATGCTGATTAAATTGATATTGAAATGCTAGGCGACAATGTAATCTAACTCCGAGGATAAATCAACGCTAAAAATACTCTAAAAATGTAATAAATATAGAAACTAGAGTGTGGATGTGAGTTTGTGAAGATGAAAAGTGAGGGAAAGTGAATGAATTTGAAACTTTTAAACCTTTGGCCTGAAAAACCGTCCAGTTCTTGACCATTTGGCGACATTAGTCGTGCTCGCCGAGCAACTCGGCGATACGATGTGTAGTCATTCACCTCACTGAACTTTACAGGACCTCTAGTTATTGTGGGGGTCCTAACGACAGTCTCCGTCCGGATCGTTGACATGGTCAACGATTTGCCAATAATTTCCTTGGCTTGCCGAGTTTTACAGACTCCAAAGTAAAATTGTCTTGAGTCTGATGGCGGTTTGGGTTGGGGTCGCCGACCTCTTCGGCGATTTGCTGAATGGATCTGATGCTCGCACATCTACACTTTTCAAACACTTTCCACACTTCCACCTACACAACCAACACACCAATATTTTATTAAAACAAAATAAAGCAATACGGGGTCTTGGGTTGCCTCCCAAGCAGTGCCTTAGTTAACATCGCGGCACGACGTAAGTCCACCTTCAAACCTCATTCTTGAGGTTAGCCATAGTATCACTAGGCAAACCCCCCTGCTGTCTTGGGTTGAGATGATACAATATATGACCCATTTGGGTCTCCAACTGCTAGATCGACAATGAATGGGAGGTGATGGTCTGCCTAAGGGTAGACTCATCTTCTTTCATTTCTTTTAAAATCTTGTCTGACCCTTCAACTATGTTGAGAATACGAGAGAGCATATCCTCAAAAAACACCTTGCGAATCTTTTGGCTTTTGGCACTCGTGGGGAGGCACATACCTATCCTTCTCCCCATTCTTCCAAATTGGATTACGGTCGCTTGATTCACGATCTTGATCTTTCCAACCTTCATCCCTAGCCCAACCTTGGTTACCACCCTACCTTAGGTAGTTTAAACAATAGCCACTACCTTGGTTGGCTAGGAAATTTACCTTTTCATTATACAAGGCTTCAAACTTGGACTCATTCGGATTAGCACACCCGACACCCACGACATTGACACTTCGAGCACCAGGTCCCATGACATTTTTAGACAAAATATCAAATTGTGTCATGATCTTGGCAATGTTTTGGTCCCTCTCTTGGTCCTTCTCCATTTGTTCGTTAGTTAACTTGAACGTGAGAGGGGAGACCTGGTCTTCACGAGTATACCACACCCTACTTATGGTAGTCATGCCATCCAAGAGCTGAGCAACTATCACATAAGGTTGTTGCGTCAAACCTCCCGGAGAGAGTTGGTCAGTAACACCCATATTTACCGAATCCAGACTACGATAAATATACTGCAGCTACAGTTATCAGGCAAGCCATGGGTTGGGCATTGAAGCACCAACTTTTTAAATCGAAGCCAAGTTTCATGAATAGGCTCACCTTCTAGAGGCTGTATTTAAGAGTCATCATCTTCGAGGGGGAGAAAATCGCACTTGAAATGTGGTGACCAACTCCTCCCACAAAGTGATTGATTCACGTGGCAATTCAGCCAACCACTTTCACGCCTCACCCATCAAAGAGAACGGGAACAACCTCAACCAGGCCGATTCTTGGGAGATATTCTTGAAGGAGAATGGTCCGCATACATCCACGAAGTTTCTAATGTTCTCATGGGGATCCTCATGAGCCAAACCACTGAAAATCCCTTTTAGTTGCAAGAGTTGCAACATAGTACTCGTGATGTGGAACACCGTATTCCCTTCGGCCGGAGGTAAGCGAATGACACCAATACCTCCCGTGAGATGGGGGTCATTAGCATGAGGCTCGTTGACATCATTGAGATTTCCGATGTCGTCTTGATTGCCTATTTGGTTGCCATTGCTGCCGTTTACGCTCATACCTCCTGATTTCAACACAAACAAGTAAAACAAAGCTAAAAATTAAGTAAGTAGAACTATCACTAACAACAACAAAGTTTAACTTAACTAAAAATTCTCAATAAGCACCACTCCTCGGCAACGGCGCAATTTTGATTTGACATATCCAGGAGCTTCATCCAATACGAAGCGTCCATGGTCGTTCAATAGTAATATAACCCAACTAGTGAGTTGGGGTCGAGTCCGAAGAGAGAGGTTTGTAATTGCAAATCAATAGAAAAGGAAAGACGTGTTCAAGTTAATCATAACTATAGACATTTACGAGTAAAAAATGATAAATTAAAGGGTGAGACAAGTGTCAACTATCAACGAGGGTTTTATAAGCAATCATTAACTAAAATGACAACTAAAAAGAAAATGCAAATTTGGAGACGGGATTCTTGGGATGTGATAGTAATATGGGCTAAAATACACAACCGGGTAAATGATAGTGATAGTAACTGGCTGCAAATTGGTAACTACGCTAGACTTTAGTGGGGAAAAATTTTCTCTCGAACAATTTACCTATAATCAAATCGCTTTCTCTCGAACACCGATAAGTGGCAATGAAGTACACCCTTCGCCTTAGTCCATTCACTCTCTCGAGCTGAATGTGTGGGAGAGGGTTTAGGATTCACTCTCTCGAGCTGAACCCACGACAACCCAATAACCACAAACTATCGATTCAGTAGTTTTTGTTTTAAAACTTCTCTCTCGAGCAAGTAAAAAACACGAAGATAAAATTTTATTTTCAACTACAGCCCAATAAAATTCAAACATAACTTTTGAACGAAATAACCTCTAAATAGCGAATAAACAATCAATTAGCGCTACCGAGCAGTAAATTCAACCTATATTCACAAAATCGATATCGAAAAGTGTTTCCATCAAATGGGTATGATAAATATTGTCTTTACACACGTCAAAGATGAAGAATATTCAATACCCACTTCCAATTGCTTAGAAAATGGAAATCTTCAACTCTTTAAAGCTAAGGAAAATTGTCTCCAAAAACTAAGTTCTAAAACTGAGTAATTCTACATATTGGTTTATGAATTGTAAAACTTGATACTAAATTAAAAATTCAAACATGTATTTATAGTTGTCAAAAAGTGTGCTGTGAAGGATCACTCGTCACAGTTAGTCAGGATCGCTGATCCACTTGGCGATCAGCTCTTTGGTCTGGTTCATCGCCTTTCTGCATTATCCTTCATTAACTTCAAGTTCTGTAACATTGGGTGATGGAGTACTGCATCACGAAATTGTTCGACGACTCGCCCACTGCTCCTTTATCTCGCTGACTCAATTTTCTCCTTCAGATCTTGGCACACTGGAACATTAGGTGAGACCATAGCCATTCGGCAACTCGGCTAATGGCTTAGGCGATCCTCAGGTCGTCTATTCTTCGTTCTTTTCAGTTTTCTTGTTCCTTTTTGCCTAATAGTGTCCATGCTTAGTCTCTAACTCCAAATACCTGACACTCAAGGATTTTCATCAGTTATTGAGACAAAATATGCATTTGAGGACACTAAATCTATCAAAATAAACCCCTAAAAAAGTCCAAATCGTGGACTCATCAACACCCCAACTTAAACTTTTACTTGTCCTCAAGTAAAAATCAAGTTCAACAGTTCAAAAAGGATGTCTCAAACAGTGCTACACAAGACTCAATCATGAATGCACACAAAAAATCTCAACTTACTTGTGCAAAGATCAATTGTGCACTCAAAGATTAAAGTTGTGACTCACCATTACCAAAGAATCTCAAGCTCACTATACTTGCTTCAAATGCAGGTTTAAGCTTAACAAAGGTATTCAAATGCCTTCACAAAAAGAATGATTCCATATTCACACAATGGTTCAATCAATTAAAGTTCTGAAATCAAGATCAACACTCACATTCACAAAGATAAACACAATGCATGATTTCACCCATAGGTTTGCCCTTATTTTCCAATCGACTTTTGCTTCAACTCATTCAAGATAAAAAAGGTATTTTCAAGACTTGTAATGGGGCTGAGTGTAATGGTATGATCATTTAAGCTTATAGGCTGAAAATCCTCATGAAATGTGATGTGAACAACACTTTCTTTCCTTCTCTTTATCATTTTCATTCAAGCTCAAAAGCCACCTCTTATTCATCTTCCATGAGTCATTGGGAATCCCATTTTCTTTGTATTTCCACAACTTTATTTCACAACTTTTTATTTCTTTTTTTTTTCGATCTTTTCTTCTTTTTCCCTCTTTTTTTATATGGAGGAGTTCCATTTTTCTCAAAACATGGGCACAAGGGACTTCTTTGCATTTACTTTATTTGCCTTCTCTTTTCACCACACCCCCAACTTAGCCTTTTGGCCTAATTTGGCCATTCAAACAAACCACAAATTATGAGGATTATGGGTAATGGGTCAATAAAAGGTAGCAAAGTTATCAAGTTTCTTCCAAGAAAAGGTTTAGGCTCAAAGGGTGCTCAAAAGAGGTTCACACACTCACAAGGTAAGCCACAAAAGTGGTATAATTTCAAATTGGTTGACACTCTTTAAAGTTGCCTAAGATCATCTCAAGAAATTGCATCACTTAGTCAACCGGACCAACGGGGAAAATTCTAGGTGTCATCACACATGGTTTACGGTAAACTCATCACACAAGGGATTGTCACCAAAGTCAAACAATACTCCACATTTTCGCTAGTGTGCAATGATCATCACAAGAGACTCAATTCGATACTTGGCTAGTCACAACAAAATGCAAGGAGTTCACATATTGTCTATGCAATTTCAATTGGCCTCGTTGTAGCCGCACATTCATTTTTGTTCGATTATGAGCAATATTCAAGTCATCGGTATTGATCAAAATCGATACTCAAAGTTGCAAGAGAGCAACCACATTCAACAGATACAAGAGGTGGCAAAAAATTTTCGGAAGGGTAAAAAATCATTCACAATTAAAAGCTAGGAGCCACAAGCTCAAACATTCCACAAAAAGCAGTGTATAACACGAATTTAGCTCAAAGCCCAAATATATAAACAACACAAGAATATTCAGAAAAAGTGTCACACAAAAGGTGGGCCTCACCCCACCACAAATAAAAACATTTGTCCTCAAATGAAAACAAAATTATACTTTCCACAAGTCAAAATAAAAGTAAGACAGAGAGGGAAGTAAAGAGGGGATCCTGTCTACGCAGTCCCTCCATCTGTCTGGGCATCAGTTCCCAGTGCATCAGTCTGGACTTGTGTATCAGTGCCCGGGGTCACCTTAGAAGGAACGATAGTGCCAGATCCACTAGGGGCTGTCACGTGCGAGTCCTCCAGAAAGACATGCATAGCTGCACAGAATCCCCGAGCCCATGAAGGAACATTAGGGTCTCTGATAGTGGTCTTCCTGTTAGAAATGGACCCTTTGCGCTTGCCTTTCCCACCCGTTGTGGGAAGTTTCATAGCTTTGCCTCTGGATATAACTGCATCCTCATTTATCGTAATTCCCTAAGCCTTCTCTTGCACTGGTATTATTCTTTTAGCTGCTTTTGATCTATTCATGTCTGCAAAACCTCGAGGAGAAGTTAGGAAATATCCAAATAAATGCACAGAGAATTAGGCGCAGACAGACTCGCCGAAGCAGTTGGCGGGTCGCCAAATTGCATCGGCGAACAGGGTTAGCCCGCTGAAAGTTACAGTGTAAAAAGGGTTCAGGGGTGCATACAAAAGGCGATCAAGAAGACTTTCGGCGAGTTGCCGAGTTCCTTCGGCGACCTCAGGATTCTCACCGAAAGGTACAGATTCCAACAACACATTTAGCATGAAATTAAAGGCGAGATGGGGACACTAGGTGAACCGCCGAGTGATTCGGCTATCTTGACCTAGCTCGCCAAACGACCCAACGTTCCTACTTTCAACCAACCTTCTCGAATTCAACCCCGCAACCCCCGGAAAAAAAAACAATGGATGCTCTAGTGAAATTAAAGTACGCCCCACAACACCCAGGCATAACCCCACGAAATTTACTTCATTTTAAGCACAATACTATGGGATTTCGACAATCAAAACATTACGGGCTAGATTATCAACTTAAATCAGGTATTCAAACATACTAATTCTGTTGGGGAGGCCCCTCACACGACATTACAATAAGATCATTGCAAATTAGTACAATTTTGATAAAATAAACTTAGGGTTTAGAAAACCAACCTCTGAGGCTGATTAAATTGATATTGAAATGCTAGGCGATAATGTAATCTTACTCCGAGGATAAATCAACGTTAAAAATACTCTAAATATGCAATAAATATAGAAACTAGAGTGTGGATGTGAGTTTGTGAAGATGAAAAGTAAGGGAAAGTGAATGAATTTGAAACTTTTAAACCTTTGGCCTGAAAAACCGTCAAGTTTTTGACCATTTGGTGACATTAGTCGTGCTCGCCGAGCAACTCGGCGATACGCTGAGTAGTCATTCACCTCGCCGAACTTTACAGGACCTCTAGTTATTGTGGGGGGTCCAAACGACAGTCTCCGTCCGGATCGCCGACATGGTCAGCGATTTGCCAATAATTTCCTTGGCTCGCCGAGTTTTACAGACTCCAAAGTAAAATTGTCTTGAGTCTGATGGCGGTTTGGGTCGGGGTCGCCGACCTCATCGGCGATTCGCTGAATGGATCTGATGCTCGCACATCTACACTTTTCAAACTCTTTCCACGCATCCACGTACACAACCAACACACCATGATTTTATCAAAACAAAATAAAGCAATAAGGGGTCTTGGGTTGCCTCCTAAGCAGTGCCTTAGTTAACATCGTGGCACGACGTAAGTCCACCTTCAAACCTCATTCTTGAGGTTAGCCATAGTAACACTAGGCAAACCTCCCTGCTCTTATGGGTTGAGATGAGACAATATATGACCCATTTGGGTCTCTAACTGCTTGATCGACAATGAATGAGAGGTGATGGTCTGGCTAAGGGTAGACACATCTTTTTTCATTTCTTTTAAAATCTTGTCTGACCCTTAAACTATGTTGAGGATACGAAAGAGCATATCCTCAGAACACCTTGAGAATCTTTTGGCTTTTCGCACTCGTAGGGAGGCACATACCTATCCTTCTCCCCATCCTTCCAATTCGGATTACGGTCGCTTGATTAACGATCTCGATCTTTCCAACCTTTATCCCTAGCCCAACCTTGGTTACCACCCTGCCTTAGGTAGTTTGAACGATAGCCACCACCTTGGTTGGCTAAGAAATTTACCTCTTCATTATACAAGGCTTCAAACTTGGACTCATTCGGATTAGCACACCCGACACCCACGACATTGACAATTTGAGCACCAGCTCCCATGACATTTTTAGACAAAATATCAAGTTGTGTCATGATCTTGGCAATGTTTTGGTCCCTCTCTTGGTCTTTCTCCATTTGTTCGTTAGTTAACTTGAACGTGAGAGGGGAGACCTGGTCTTCACGAGTATACCACACCCTGTTTATGGTAGTCATGCCATCCAAGAGCTGAGCAACTATCACATAAGGTTGCTGCATCAAACCTCCCAGAGAGAGTTGGTCAGTAACACACTTATTTACCGAATCTAGACTCCGATAAATATACTGCAGCTACACGTTATCAGGCAAGCCATGGGTTGGGCATTGAAGCACCAACTTTTTAAATCGAAGCCAAGTTTCATGAATAGGCTCACCTTCTAGATGCTGTATTGAAGAGTCATCATCTTCGAGGGGGAGAAAATCACACTTGAAATGTCGTGACCAACTCCTCCCACAAAGTGATTGATTCACGTGGCAATTCAGCCAACCACTTTCACGCCTCACCCATCAAAGAGAACGGGAACAACCTCAACCAGACCGATTCTTGAGAGATATTCTTGAAGGAGAATGGTCCGCATACATCCACGAAGTTTCTAATGTGCTCATGGGGATCCTCATGAGCCAAACCACTGAAAATCCCGTTTAGTTGCAAGAGTTGCAACATAGTACTCGTGATGTGGAACATAGCATTCCCTTCGGTCGAAGGTAAGCGAAGGACACCAATACCGCCCATGAGATGGGGGTCATTAGCATGAGGCTCGTTGACATCATTGAGATTTCCGATGTCGTCTTAATGGCCTACTTGGTTGCCATTGCTGCTGTTTACACTCATACTTCCTATTTTCAACACAAAAAAGTAAAACAAAGCTAAAAATTAAGTAAGTAGAACTATCACTAACAAGAGCAAAGTTTAACTTAACTAAAAATTCTCAATAAGCACCACTCCCCGACAGCGTTGCCATTTTGATTTTACATATCCAGGAGCTTCATCCAATACGAAGTGTCCACGGTCGTTCAATAGTAATATAACCCAACTAGTGAGTTGGGGTCGAGTCCGAAGAGAGCGGTTTGTAATTGAGAATCAATAGAAAAGAAAAGACGTGTTCAAGTTAATCATAACTATAGACATTTACGAGTAAAAAATGATAAATTAAAGGGTGACACAAGTGTCAACTATCAACGAGGGTTTTATAAGCAATCATTAACTAAAATGACAACTTAAACGAAAATGCAAATTTGGAGATGGGATTCTTGGGATGTGATAGGAATATGGGCTAAAATACACAACCGGGTAAATGATAGTGATAGCAACTCGCTGCAAATTGGTAACTACGCTAGAATTTAGTGTGGGTAAATTTTCTCTCGAACAATTTACCCCGAATCAAATCGGTTTCTCTCGAACACTGATAAGTGGCAATGAAGTACACCCTTCATCTTAGTCCATTCACTCTCTCGAGCTGAATGTGTGGGAGAGGGTTTAGGATTCAATCTCTCGAGCTGAACCCACGACAACCCAATAACCACAAATTATCGATTCAGTAGTTTTGGTTTTAAAACTTCTCTCTTGAGCAAGTAAAAACTACGAAGATAAAATTTTATTTTGAACTACAACCCAATTAAATTCAAACATAACTACTGAACGAAATCACCTCTAAATAGCGAATAAACAATCAATTAGCGTTACCGAGCAGTAAATTCAACCTATATTCACAAAATCGATATCAAAAAGTATTTCCATCAAATGGGTACGATAAATATTGTCTTTACACACGTCAAAGATGAAGAATATTCAATACCCACTTCCAATTGCTTAGAAAATTGAAATCTTCAACTCTTTAAAGCTAAGGAAAATTGTCTCCAAAAACTAAGTTCTAAAACTGAGTAATTCTAAAAATTGGTTTCTGAATTGTAAAACTTGATACAAAACTAAAATTTCAAACAAGTATTTATAGTTGTCAAAAAGTGTACTACGTAGCATCACTCTGCGCAGTTAGTCGGGATCGTCGGTCCACTCGGCGATCTGCCCTTTGGTCTGGTTCATCAGCTTTCTGCATTGTCCTTCAACAACTTCGAGTTCTGTAACATTGGGCGATGGAGTACAGCATCACGGAATCGTTCGGCGACTCGTTGACTCAATTTTCTCATTCAGAGCTTGGTACACTGGAACATTAGGCGATACCATAGCCATTCGGTGACTCGCCTAATCGCTTAGGCGATCCTCAGGCTGTCTATTCTTCGTTCTTTTCAGCTATCTTGTTCCTTTCTGCGTAATAGTGTCCATGCTTAGTCTCTAACTCCAAATACCTGAAACTCAAGGATTTTCATCAGTTATTGAGACAAAATATGCATTTGAGGACAGTAAATCTATCAAAATAAAGCCCTAAAAGAGTCCAAATCGTGGACTCATCAAGTACTTAAAAAGAAGAAGATAGTCTAAGTAGGGAGCAGCCGATCTGCAGTAGGTCCAGAGGAGGATAAGAGCATTGATGTAGACCCTACTACCATCTAGTCCCAACCCTCAGTATTTAGCAGCTATCTCGATGCTGACTTATCTGCAATCGTAAGTTACATGGAGGTCATTATTATGGAACCCTAGCCCCATCTACTCTTTCCGCTCCGCAAGGAGCTTGATAATTATAAGAGGATGGGTCACTCTCGGGACCATCTATTTTATCATATATGGAAGACCATGAAGGTCATGTTCACCTACCTTTCCTCGGAGTAAGAGATGCCCTAGTTGGAGCCGGAAGACTTGGATAAGTTCTCCTTTTCAAGTGAGCTTTAGGCAGAAGATCCCTCCCCATGAAGGTGATTTGGGCACTTAGTTAGGATTATTTCACCTTTTTGATACTCGATATTGGGTTTTGGTTTGCCCTATTTGGGAAAAAAGACATCTTTTTATGCTTTCTTGTTTTGGCAGCAAATGAATGTTTGTTTTGGAGATAGTTTATTCCCTGGTTCTATTTTAGGATGTTTGGAATGAATTTATGTTGTTTTTCTGTATTGATAGGAACTAAACAGGTGATAGAATTTGCATTGGGAAGGGAAGCCAAAACATGGGATAATAGAGTTGAGTCTCCAATTGTCCCCGCTATCACGATATATAGACCTCTATCGCGGGGAGCTCTATAGCACCAGAGCACCACTATGGAGACTTTTGCCATAGCAGAAGTGTTTTATTGGTCTTGCATCCGCTATGGAGACCCGATAATTTTTTTTCCAGAGTTTTGAAGTTCATCAACATTTCCCCACTCCCATAATGTACTAACCCTTTAAACACCCTACCATTAAAAATGCAACCCCAAGACTATTCTAAGACACAAATGTCACAATCATTTGAAGCATAAACTCATTTCGAATTCCAAGATCCAATCCAGTCATGAATAATACAAATTTTGCATCATGGCCATAAAATAAAGATAGAAATACACATAACATGTTCAATAATCTTATAACAACTTCAATCATTCAAGCAGGTACAATTTACACATATGATGTTATTCAAGGAATGAAATCCACATAATAATAGCCATGAAGCATCCATCACCAATTAAATCTAGTTCAAGGCCTAAAATTTGCATCATGAATGACCACTAACTAACCATACGCACATTCATATGACCCTTAAGGCCAGAATTGGAACATTCCCGGTTCCAACCTCCCTTTGTTTGTGTACCTTTAACCACGAGCACAACATCCAGATTACTACGTTGAGATACCAATTGAAATGCAGACAAACCAATTTGAGTCAATCCATACCACAAGTGAAAGACCGCACGAAAAGAGTGAAGAACTGAGATAGATTCCTAGAATGCTTCATAGCCCACCCTAAAGATTAAATGTGGCGGGCACCTAACCTAACCCATATATAGGAGAACCCTTACCACCTAATTTGAATTTAAACATGTAGAAAATAAATGATTTAGTACAAAATCTATTTAAAACCTTTAAACTCAATGAAAACGTCAAACTTTAATAAAAACCCCTTTTGCTATAGAATAAAAACATTCCCCATGGAACTAGTCTAAAAATGTACAAGAGCTACTAAAAGAGTAAACTTTATACAAGAAAATCAAACACGACTCCACCATAATGAAAGATGAGTAGAAGTTGTCGGAGATGATCATTTTCTTCAATTATAAGACTACTGAATTCATGTCACCAGACTATGCCAAGTGCCATAGCAAGAGCATTATCAATACAAACACACGTACTGGTAGGCATCATCAGTCGATCCAAACCTACCACAAAATATAATGTAGATAATAAAAAAAAAACATGCAGTATGGAAGTTACACTACCCCACTTCTCTAGCCACATCCTCTTACCTTCCCTGGGTATAATGTCGTAACAAGTGCACCTTGTTCCTATGCCTCTATGTCAATCATAGCCAAAACCCTTCTACCACATTAATATTAATGAATATAAGTCCATCACTATCCCTATCAGATAACTTGCTGTCCTCTCACACTTTCTCATGCCACTTCCTGGCCCTTTTTTGAAGAATACATGAAAGTCACACCTTAGACCAACTCATCCATCCAGTTAAACCCAACCCCATCTATAAACAATGTTCATCATGATAAATAGAAAGCACAATTGAGAAACAAATAAGAATTGAGTCCTTACAAACTTAACTTACTAGTTGAAATAATTGTGTAGAATAAACCCCGAGTTGCCAATAAACAAATAACATTCCTCAACCATCACAAGTGGCAAATATCTCAAACTCTAGTCCTTACCCGTACTAACAACAACATGAACCATGTCCCACATGGTCACATACAAGTAATATGTACCACTAAAGGATCTAACATGCAATAATTATATTATATAAAAGTAAACTAGGTTCACTCATAAACCATATATAGATACTTGGTTCTCTCACGGAACCCAAACTTAATCTGTTAGTGTACCGGCGTGGTACCTGAGTCATCCTTACTTAGTGTACTACATTGTACCTAAGCCAACATTATAACGATATCCTCACACCAGGCATGGAATCCAAGCCATCTTTTAGTGTACACAAGGCGTGGTACGAGCCAACCATGGGGATATCCTATACTAGGAGTGATACCCGAGCCAAACATTAAACATAGACAATCATACACAATCAGAAACATCATGAACAATAACACTTTAAACCACAAGTCACATAATGGTTCATTCTATGAGATTATCAGTATGTTGTCATTACATATGCCTTCTTATGGTTTCCTCATTATGCATACACAAGTGATACAATATGTAGTAGACATGCATACCTATATCTAAAGGACAACTCATACCATCCTAACAAGGGAACTCAAGGCTAAACAAGAATTAGAGAACCACCCCTAGTCATTATCACATCTCCTGCTTTAATAGACATAACAACAACCTATAACCATCCAGACTCCGTGCCCAAAGGCCTATGCATGTAATCTCCAAACATGTACAAGATATAATGAGTAAAACAGGTCTAACTACTTAGTTAAAGAAAACCTAGCCTACCTAGTCGTCAAGCATCACCTAATGAACCTTGCACATGAATTTACCACTCCTTGACAACAAATTATGATGCAGAAGAACCAAAATTCCTTAGGTTTCCACCTTTCTTGTACCATAAATCTACCACCTAATTGCTTTGTTGCCCCGGGTGCCTTTGGGGAATTTTTGGAGTAGCCCTTGTCTATTTTTTCCTTTCAAAAGTGGGAGGAAAATAAAAAATGACACTTTGATTAGGTTGTAGATTTTTTGTCACCTCTTACAACGCTTGCTGACCACTATAGTGGCGCCTCCATAGAGGGAAGCCTCTTGCTATGGCGGGTTGACATCAGCCTAACCTGAAAATCAATTTTGGCAAAAATTGTTGCATGCTCAAATTTTAAAAATTCTCCCACCACACTTCTAGAACTCTGAGACTCCACACGAGGTGACCCTTAGTAACAACGGATCAGGTTGTTACAGTAGTACAAATTTGACCGAAAGTAGAAGCCGTTTCAAAATTACTCTATTTATATCTTTATTATTAACATTAAATTTATGTATTATTACAACTATTGGCTTAAATATTTTGTTGAGATTTAATAATTGTTATATGAGGTATTAATTGGGCGAATAATCAAAATGGGTTAAGTTAATAAATGAAATAGTAATTAAATCACTCAGATGTTGCTTGGGATAAGATGAACCGATTCAACACGTGCTAAATAATGAGTCATAGTCCATATTTTATAAAACCCAAACTTCCATTGCACTCTCTATTAAAAAAATAATTCTAGTATCTCAAAAGGAACTTTGACATTATCACAAATTATCACATCTTCGACGACCATTCAATTCCTCATTATCAATTGAATTCATTTTCTTGTCAGTTTCAAAATTAGGTGGTTAGTCTCATGGCTAATTAATGAGATTTGATATTTACTTTTGACTGTCATTAATTTGAATATAACCGTTGGAACTTTCTAGCTCATGGTTGATGAGATGATACTTATCCATATAAAGTCATGTCTCCTTCTTTTACAGATAGAAAATGATATCACGCGATATTCCCTCTTTTATATTCTTTTTATATTATAGTATGCTGAGTTTTCTTTTGTGGATCTTTGTTAGTTTCAGGTTAGTAGTTTAATACTAGAAGTGCTTGTGTATCTTGGAAGATACACCTATACCGAGTGAAAAATCTTCAAAGACGGTGTATGACACACCTCAAGCTTTGTTGAATTCCATACAAGAATTCGTGAAAAAGGTATTTTTCATTTTATTTTCAACAATCTAAACAAAGGATAAGTAAATCACTCCCCCTAAGCACTACTTCATAAAGCAAATCTTGCACGATGAACCAGAACTATCCCTTCCCTCTCTACCTAGTAAATGCCCAAAATGTAGAGGCAACTACTATTTACGTATTTACCCCTCTAATCCCTTCCACTCCTCTAACATCCTGGTTGGAAATGAGCCTACAAGGTTACTCCTTGATCTTCAATGTACTCATGGAGAATCAAGAAGTACCGATTGTAGTTCAAAACCCATCATTCTTGCCCCAGATAGCCCCAGAGGGCATGAGAATGGCGGTTGAGACCTACAACAATCACTTATGGATTTCAAGCATGCTCCACCCACCGCTCAATTACCATTTCCCTATCATGCCATTCTTTCATATCCCAACATGGGAATTCATACTACGAATTCCTCATTAGATCTTCTCCCCGATAGAGACCCAACCCTTTCATCTTGTTTTACAAAACCTATAGAACATGCAGCCACTTTTTCATCATTGGATGATGCATGATCTTTCTCAAGGATATCCTTTCTTCCCAGCTATAATTCCATCAGGCTTGATGGGCACTACAGGAGACCAGGTCCCAAACAACATAGCAACAACATCCCAACTTCCTCTCCCAGTATATTTAGTCTTAGTACAACTAGAGAATGCCAACACTCCAGAAATGGAAGAAGCGTTACAGATAATGAGAGAAAGAAGAACATAAATAACTGTTCTTAAGGAAACAAAAGTAATGGTTTACACAGAGAAGTTCGACAAAAAATTCATTCTTGTGTGTCCATCAAATATATCAAAAATCTCAATAGATATCATGACCCCTTTCAACCCCGACATAGCAAACTATATACTAGTAATGAACCCAACAATGAATAACAGTCCAAATGTATCAACAATGACCATAGAGAATACTCTTGTAGTAACCCCACCAAGCCTAAACAGATCAATGAATTTATTAATATGAAACTGTAGAGGAGGTAATGGTCCAAATTTCAGGAGAAACTTTAGATCCTTACTAGATTGTCATAAACCACCCTTGGTAGTTTTGTTAGAAACAAAAATGCAAAGCCATCAAGTCCTCTTCGATGATTTTTCGTTCAAAAAAATGATTGAGGTCTCATGAATCTGCAATTCTGGTGGCATCGTCGTTCTGTGGGATGATAACTTGCTGGAGCTTGATAAAATTGCAATCACTGGGCAAGAAATACATGCAATGATCAAGGTAAGTGACAACAATGATTTTTTTTCTATTTAGTTATATTTATGCCAATTTCTACAGTTACTTTAGAAAAAATCTAGGTGATAACCTTCATACACATATGGACACCTACTCTAGAAAATGGATAATAAGTGGGGACTTTAACGAGTTTCTAAATAACGTTGAAAAGCTAGACTGAAACCCCCTCAACAATTCTAGTACTAGGGATTATTGTGATGTAATAAATTATTGTGAATTTATTGATACGAGGTTTAAAGGTAATCATTACACTTGGTTAAATAGTAGATTCAAAAATAAAAATAGCCTCATATTGCAGTGACTTGATTGCTTTCTTGCTAATAATGACTAGCTAATGAGTTTTTCTGATGCCCAAGTCCTTCACCTACCTAGAACTTATTCAGACCATTGCCCATTAGTTCTCTCCCTGTTTAAGGATAATTTCTCTACCAGAAAACATATCTATTAAATAACAACTACTAGACCTAAAAATATACCATGGGACCTGTCCATAAATGGATTTAAAATTAATATAGTTGTCTCTTTAACATTAACCAATGGAGGTGGATCATGCTATTAAATATGGGAACCTATAAAGGGGGGTTGTTCCAAAATAAGCATTTGCAGTGCTACAGGTGCAAAAGTTATGTCCATTGTGCATGGTCTCCAGTTAACAAACCCCTAAATATTCAAGAGAGGGAGATCTCCACATATTCAATAGAGGTAATAAATATGATAGAATTTTGAAATGAGGCTTAGTCAAATGTTTTTTGATTGTAGGGAGTTGCGTCACTAGCTGGAGGATCTCCGGATCAGGCATGATTTCAAGAAACAAAATATGGTGGCTGACCTATTAGCTTAGGAAGGACTAAACCTAAAGGATGATAAACTTTTTGAAGAATGGACAGTTCCAACTATGTTTGTTTTGAAGAGACTAAAGGCAGATAAGGGAGAAACTTCTTTTGTTAGGCTTAAACAATCTTATTGTAATTTAATAAGTTGTATGACTATTATGCCAGAACTAATAGATAGCATTAGGAGTTATGTGGCAAACCCAGATGTAATGCTATATATTATATAAGTAAGATATATCATCATATTATATAACAAAAAGTTAATTGTTGTTTTCCTTGTTATTTTTTTAGTTACCGAATAATATTTTGTTTATTATGATTATACCTAATGTGAATAAAATAAAATAAAATATTATAATAAGATTTTTCATGAATTAGTTTGGGCTATATATTTAACCCAAATCAGGGAGCAAAGTGCACAAATACATAATTTCATGACCACTATTTTAGATGCCGCCAAAGCTGAATTTGTCACGACCCAAAAATTGATGTGATGACACTTATCTATTCCCACCAAGACAAGCCAGCCTCAAGACAACGAAATGAAAGAAATGTGAAAATATAAATCAAGAACAAGATCAAAGTGGTCTGGCTCATTACTCATTGGAAAACTTAATCAAGAAAAATGGAACTCCAAGTGCATAAATAACTTTAAAACTCAATTTAAATTCAACTCCGATAATTATCTGAAAATAATTTAACAAGTATTAGTTAAATGTCTTAAGACCTCAATACATTCCAACAACAAAGGAAATGACGATAGACTCTTCGATCTTTAAACTATCTATGAAGTCTCTACTATTACAGAAGGATTATCGAAACAAGAACCACGACATCCTAACAAAATGAAAGTAAAAGTGGAACCCTCCGGCAGCAAGGAGGCTCACCAAAGCTAACTGGAACTGCAAGTGGTATCAATGGAGAGTCTGTCAATCACCCTAAATACTTGTATTTGCATCATAAAAAGATGCAGGACAAATGGTGTCCGTACATTGAATATATGAGCATGTAAAGGAAATTCTAAAGCATAAACATAAGCTTGAATTGATAAAAAGGGAACATACTTACCTTGTTTCATCTCTCTCAACTCGACTCAACTCAAGAATACTCAACTCAAAGATTCTCAACTTAAAGATACTCAACTCAAAGATACTCAACTCAACTCAAGGATACTCAACTCAAGGATAAAACAACAATAAAAGATGCAATATATGGAAAACTTTTAAAACAATAGATAATAACTCAATAGTATGTAAAATACAATAATAACTCAATTGTATGTAAGAATACAATAATAACTGAATTGTATGTAAGGATACAATAATAACTCTTGTTTGGAAGATTCTCTAACCGACAACCATCATTATGAGCTATGTGATGATACAACATCTCACCCACGCTGTCAGAACTATCCTATACCTTGCCGGAGTATAAGACATCCTCAACTAAGTGGACCCACTAAGCTATGCTTAAAAATCAGTAAGGAATCATCTAAAAAGTATAACCCTTTACCCATATTGACATATATGGTTTATAAGGGCTTGGAGATGTTTGAACTCGTCCCCATATCTGTGCTCAATACTACTCCTAATAATATATACTCATGCTCATATATTTAAAAACATAACTCTTCCTCTGGTTTGAGATATTTGGTCAAACTACCCTCTTAAAATAGGTAAGTGCTCTTGAAATATCTGTTGAACTCATAACTCATTTAGAAATCTCGGTTTCTCATTTACCAACGTAAAAATTGATACGTCAGGGAATACATAATCCCCTTATACTCTTACTCAATTCATACTTGAAAACTCTTTCTAAAAAACATATCAAAATCATATTTTAATATGATCATTGATGACACGGGAAGTCATATAGCATAAACATAGATGGTGTAGCTAGATATTATAATGCTCATACATTGATGGCATACTCGATTGTCATACTAATCATGTTTTAGTAACTCTTTTCTCAATACTCATCTTTACTTTCTCAAAACTTTGTTTAAGAACTCAAGTGTTGGCTTTAAAAAGCTTCTCAAAATTTATAACTCAAATCATAGCTTTCATGTGAAATTATAGGCTTGACGACTCAACTCATGGATCTTAATAGCAATAAGGAAACTCAGTACTCAAAACTCAAGACTTAATAACTCAAAACTCAAAACTCATAACTCAACAATATTTCTCCTCTCAAGGATACTCAATTTATGGAGTTCATGCGGAATTATTGGCATGAACGAATCGACTGAAAGATCTCAATTACAATATAAACTCATGAATGCAACTCTTCTAATCCTCATACTCATTTACTCAAGTATTGAAACAAGTTATAAATAATTGTAGACGACTTCTCGAAAAGACTCAAAGGACTTTCTCGAAATTTACTCTTAACTCTAACTTGATTTTGAATTATGAATTCAAGAATCATTATTAGGATATATAGGATTTCTCAATAATTAGATGTAGTTTAGACAGTTAAATTAGGAAGAGAGCGAAAATATGTTTTGAAAGAACGGATTCGGAATGAAGAACAACGAAAGAAAGTGGACTGACGCTCCTAGTGCACTGTTGGCGCGCTGCGCCAGGTCTCAATTTACTGGGGGGTTCTGAATGGGTGCACTGCTGGCGCATCGCGCCAGACCTCAATTTATTGGGGGTCTGATTGGGCGCACTGGTGGCGCGTCGCGCCAGACCTCTATTTACTGGGGTTCTGATAGGGCACACTATTGGCTCATCGCGCGAGGTGTCCATTTACTAGAGGTCTGATTGGGAGCACTCCTAGCACATTGCGCCAGATCCTCATTTACCGGGGGTCTGATGGTGTGCAATGCTAGCACATTGTGCAGGCCCCCGGCACTATGGGGTCGCGCAGCCATAGCCCAAACCCAGAAACTCAACAAATCTTCTTCTTTGATTTTTTGCCCTATCTCACCTAGAATTGATTGATTTCTTCCAATCTCCCTTAGATTCTTTAACCCAACACAATGAAAGGAAAATCCACTCAAAAATACCTCATGAACAACCCTCATTCGCAAGATCCTCACCTCAAGACTCAACAAGACTCCATTAATAAAGAATGAAGAAAAAACCTCAAGAACTCAAACCATTCAACCTAAAGACGAAATTGCGGATAAAAATCACATGATTGGAGTGTGGGTGAACGAATGCAACAGTATGAGAATATACATACTTCAAAGAACTAGGTTCTTGGCGAAATGTTGGATGAACGCTTGAAACCTTGAACTTTTTCTCCTCTTGAATCTTGTCTCTAAAGCCCTAAATTTTTGGGGGTGAATGACACTGATTCTAATCAGTTTAGACCCTTAAGGTTAATTCACGCTTAGACTAAGTGGGGTTAAGGAAAAGACAAAAATACCCCTTCTTAGTTCTGATGGAAAAGACTTAACTAGAGAGGCTACACTCAGACATGTATATCTCCTTCATACGAACTCAGATTTTAGGAAACTTGGTGGCATTGGAAAGAGGACTCAAAGATCTTTGATTTGATGCCTTATGGACTACCTAACTCAAGACTCAAAGAACTTACTGATGACTTGAATGAATTTCTCTTCAGTTCTTTTTGGAACTCGAGGTGCTACATCTGGTGACCTTAAAACCTAAGAAAATTTAAAATTTCTTGGTAAAATCTTATTCACACATGAAGAATGGTTTCAGTCTTAGCTCAAAATCTTTCGGGTGTTACAATATGTCCCCCTTGGGATCATTCGTCCTCGAATGACGGCTGGACTAGGAATGGAACGGGGTCACTCTTACCATCTCCTCTAACTCATGAACTTGCCTACTAACACAGGCTAAACTGATTCATACCAAGAGTTGGGACTTTCTATAGCACCTAAGTCAAGAACGGTGTTGTTGTGAACATAGCTACTCTCTCTCTCAAGTTATATTATCTGAAACAAAAGAAGTCTAGGCATGAAGTAAGAATAGGAATACTATGCCTGGGGTAATATGAATGCTAGATGTTAAGCTTAGCAACACTTCTCGACTATGCTCTTCTTTCCTTATTACCATACCTCATTAGCTGCAACTCATAGCTCCCACAAGGGTACATGATCTCTCTAGCCAAGGTCTGAGTCTAACGGTACGCTCTTACTATATTCAAGCTTAACCAAAAATCAGAAGGTTCGGGTTCTATACCTCTATTGGAAATCTCATCCCAAGAATTTTACTCCTTACCACCACATTCAACAAACCTTGGGTTCATATCAAGAACCACCAAATTCTTAATAACACCACATTCAAGCTTAGTACTTGATGAGTCCTAGATTTGGACTTATTTATGGCTTTGTTTTGATAGTTTTAGTGTCCTCAAATGCCAAATTTGTGCTCTAAACTAATGTTAAAGTCTTGATTTTCAAGTATGTTGATTAAGGAGCAAAGAAAAGACACTACTATGCAAAAAGGAACAAAACAAGCTGAAGAAGTTGAGAAGGGCAAGCCTGGTGATCGCCAAGACCACTCAGTGACTTGCCTAGTGGCTCTTCAGTCCGCCTAAAGTTCCAGTGTGACAGCCTTGAGGGAAGAAACCAAGTCGGTGATAGGAAATGGGAAGTCGGTGAATCGTCGATCAGTTCCATGATGACAAGATTGATCGCCCAAAGTTACAGGACTTGAGGATCCTGAAAACCAATGCATGAAGGCGATAGAAGAGAGCAAAGTGCGGTTCACTGAACCACTCGGCGAACCCGACTTACCTCGCCTAATGGCCTTTCGTGGATAATTTTTGGCGACTATAAATAGGATTTTGAACTGTAAATTGAAGAGGGGTTGGTACCATTTAGAATAGTTTTCTTTGAATGTCTGACAATTTCCCAATAGACTTGAAGTCTTTTTTAGACTCAATTCAGAGATTTTGCAAATGGGTTATTGATTCTCTTTAATTTGGACCATTGTAAAAGCTTGAATACTCTTACCCAGATCATGGCTAATGCATTTGGTAATTGTATTTCTGTTTTTATGATGTGTGGCTAAAACCGCAATTCTTGGGGTGTGATTATGGGTTGAATTAGCTTATGGGTATTGCTTATTACTAATTTAAATGCTATATTGAATTTGGTTTAATCATTAGCTATGTTTTTATTTATGAATTGTAGTTGCAAATGATGTTCTAATTTTGTGTTCTTAGCTTGCTCGAGAGAGAGGTTTTAGAACCAAAGCTTTTGATTAATGGTTTGTGGGTATTGGATTGATTTGGGTTTAGCTTGAGAGAGTGAATCCTAAACCCAATCCCATTCATCTTGCTAAAGAGAGAAGATGTATTAAGGTAGTGGGTTGTTCTTATTTATTAAGCTTGTTGATGTTTAGCATAAATCACTTGAATTGAAGTAGTTGTTCGAGAGAAACCTATTTCACTCATAGTCCAGCCTACCCACTGATGTTTGGCTATTCGTCAGTAGTTGCAATTACCCATGTAGCGAAATTTGCCTATAATCGATCACATCCCAAGAATTCCTCTCTATATTGTTAAATCAGTTTTGTGTATTTGCATTGTAGTTGATAATTGCAAACCAAAACCCCCAATTTGACATTTATTGTCGCCCCATTCAAACTTGTTTGTATGTTGTTTTCAATAATTTCTATTCCTATAGTTGATTAGACCATGTTTGTACTTCCTGAGTGAATTTGAACAAATACCACTTCCTATGGATTTGACCCCAACTCTTCGTTGGGTTTTATACTCTTTAACGATCATTTGCACCTAGAATTGGATGAGGTGTACTTGAAACGTTCATCAAAATGGCGCTGCTGCCGGGGAGTGGTGTTGTTTAAAATTCTTTTAGTGAAGTTACATTGTGTTCTCTCTAGTTGTAGTTGAATCTACTTATTCTAGTTTTTGGTTTTGTGTTGCTTGTGTTAAACAGAGGAAGAGATGAGCGTAAACGGAAGTAATGGAAGCCAAGTAGGCCTCCAAGATGACATTGGGAACCTCAGTGCTGTCAATGACCCAATCCTAGTGGGTGGTGTTGGTGCCATTTGTCTACCTCTAGCTGAAGGAAATGTTGTTTTCCACATCACAAGCATAATGCTTCAGCTCCTACAATTGAAAGGATTATTTGGGGGGCTGGCTCATGAGGATCCCCATGAGCATATTAGGAACTTCGTGGATGTCTGTGGGCCATTATCATTTAAGAACATATCGCAAGAATCGGTCCGTGTAACACCTCGGAAACTAATAGGCTAAACTAGAGCTAAAACGTGAGGGTTAATGTCAAGAGATAAGGTTAAGAGCCAAGGAAAATGGGAAAGGGCCAAAGCAACGAGCCAAGGCTGCCAATTTTGCCCAAGGCACTGCCCTCCAAGACCATGAGGGTCTTCACAACCTGTAGTGAACACCACAAGTCGTGGTGCCACTAGTGGAGGTGGAGGCAGTAGCCTCCTTAGGCTTCCTAAAAAATGGCCCCTCCACAAAACCCACTTCATGCCTCGTGAAGCTTTAGATGGCTTATAAGAGTGGTCTTGAAGATGCTTTAGGGGTTAAGAGTGGACGGCATAGTGGCTTAGCTACTGCCTCAAGGTCCATGAGAGGGACCATGGCTCATGGCTTGCTCCACGGCTCGTGTTGCCCCTCATGGAGATTCCTTGTGCTTGTGAGCTAAAGGTACAAAGTGCCTAGCCACTTCCTAAAGACCATGAGTGGGACCACGGCTCGTGGGACCCCTCGTGGCACCTGGCAGCTCACTTAAAGGGAGGGGTGTTTTGGGTATTTGCTTTTTAAGTCCTGTCAAAGTGAAGTCATTTTGCCTTACTTTTATACACCTATGTAAGTGTTTTTAAGTTAAAATACACCCATTCTCCGCATTATTTCCCAAAACCCAAATCAAAACCCAAGAGTTCATCTTCTCTAAATATTCTCTCTCTAGAACTTCATGGAAGAAGAAGAGGAAGTGGAGCTAGGTGTTTTAAGAAGCTATGGTTTCTACTCAAATTCCTTGGAATTCATCAATAAGTTATGGCAGCTCTTCATCCATGGATAGAATTCATCCATGGAGTCCCTCCAAAACTTAATTTCAAAACTAGTGATTTCAATCTCATGGGTTCCTTTCAAAAATATTTCTAATGATTGATTTATGACGTATTATGATTGAATTGATGATTTATTATTCATATATGATGAAATCCCCACGAACCCATGAAACCCCCATATTCTTCAATTATGCACTTGTGATGTGGGTTTGTTGATTATAGAAGAATGTTATCAGATTATATAAGCAAGTAGTGATTGGGTTACTTGAAATTATGATTATATCCATGTCTAAGGTAGTATTTCTAGATGTGTTGATGCAACATGATCCATGGTCCTTGAAGGACAGAGTATGTGAATTATGAATGATTAAGAGAATGATGAATATTCTTAAAGAACACTTTGAGAGTAAAGAGATTATGATTATGATCTAATTGTTGTGTTGTTAAAAGACTATCTTCATATACACATTTATGCATGACTATTAATGAGATGTCCATGATTATGATAATGTTGTTGTGTTGATTGAAAGGCTATTCTCATGAATACATAATGAACATGATGTGAAAGGTTTTCTCACAATATGATGATTCTAAGGTTGAAAGGCTACTCTAGCCTATTGAATCTATGAGCTATCTTATGAATTATGTTGGATTGAGTGTTAAGACGTCCTTCCATAAATGAACTTAAGTCAAGACTTCATTGAACTCTATGGGAATTATTCTTAGTACCGAGTGTATATTGAATATGAGATGAAAACTTTTACGACAGTTGAGTTCGGCTTTCCAAATGGGTTCCTTCTATGTCAGTTGAGTCCGGGTTCCCAAAACATGTATCTCATGAGATGAAAACCTTTTACCACAGCCGAGTCCAGGTTTCTAGTAACAATCTCCTTATCCCATAACTATGTGCCCACATAGGTCTTTAGCTAGTGGATCCACCTGAAAGTTAAAAAACTATGGTCTTACCTTAGGCAAGTAGGACAACCCTTTTCAGTGTGGGTTACACAGGATTCCATGTTTAGCTCACATGGTCTATGTCAGTTAAGACTTATTTTCACCATGATGAAATATGAATAAGAACATGAGTTATGAACTATGGTTACTCAAGAAGCTTTACTTAGCATGCGTGGGATTATGGGATCTTTTTCATGCATTACACAAGTATGCTTTGAGGGTATTTATGGTATGTTTTCACTATGTTGCGATGATCGATATGATGAGTATGCTTATGACTTATGCCTTTACACTAATGTTCATGGTGATTCTTAAACTTGGTAAAATGCATGAATTTCAACTAAAATGCCCTTTTCAGCATGTTTTCATGGTTTTATGCATGGCTATTATACTTAGTGCATTTTTGTACTAACCTATATTTTCCTAAATTTTCCACAAGTGTAGGGTCCGGTGTTTGAGGTGATATGTATTATGGCTATAGCTTGGATTTGTTCATTTCTCCTTGCTTGTGGTGAGTCCTCATGGTTCGAGGATGGATGTTGTCTTTGTAGTTCCTTTTTATTGTATTTGACTTTCGGATTATGTTGTAACGGCTATGACCCTATTTGATTCAAAGATTGTAATAGATGGCTAATTGAGACAAGTCTAGACTTCCGCTTTCCTTTATGAAAAAATTGGACTTGAAATGCGTTTTTACTCTCTATTGTTATAATGCTTTATGTTATGATATGCTAAGTGGCTTACATGGAGCCTTTCGGGGTTCTATGTGCCATGTTACATCTAGGGGGTACCCTTGGGTCGTAATAAACTTGGTAATCATAGCACAAGGTTTAGAATGATTTTAGGATGATGTCTCATAAACCATGTCTAGTAGAGTCTTGTTCATACGTGTGAGGCGCGCCACATTTATGTGTGGGAGGCTGTAAGATGTTTAGGAAACTACACTACTTTCATTACTCTTAAGTCGTGCCTGAGAGTTTAACTCCATAAAGTCCCTCTCCTAATCCTTCTCTTGTGTCTTCAGGATATGAATACACGAAGGGCTACTGTAAGAAGAATGAAAGGTGACAATGTGAATGAATGATCTCCTCCTCAAGATAATCAAGCTCCGGTTGATCCCATGGTGGAGAATGTTACTAATGCGGAGTTTAGGTCGTCTATCCAAATGTTGGCTCAAGTCGTTACAACTCATGCCAATAGAGAAGTTGTAGCTCCGGTGAATGTGAACTCGACTTCTTTAAGGGTTATGGATTTTGATTGAATGAACCCTCCCGAGTTTCATGGCTCCAAAGTGGGAGAGGATCCTCAAGAATTTGTAGAAGAGGTTTACAAAATACTTGACATTATTGAGGTGTCTTCGGTAGAGAAAGCGGAGTTAGCTGCTTACCAATTGAAGAGTGTTGCTCAAGTATGGTATACTCAATGGAAGAACAATAGGCCGGTAGGATGGGAATTGTTCAAGTTAGCATTTCTTGGTAGATTCTTTCCCCGAGAGTTGAGGGAAGCTAAGGTAGATGAATTCATTAACCTTCATCAAGAAGGTATGAGCGTGAAAGAGTATTCCCAAAAATTCACTCAATTGTCCAAGTATGCTCCAACTCTAGTGTCGGATTTGAGGGATGAGATGAGTAGGTTTTTAACGGGTGTGTCTGACTTGGTTGAAGAAGAATGCCGTACATCAATGATCCATCATGACATGGATATCTCAAGGCTAATGGTGTACGCTCAACAAATTGAGGAGTCAAAGCTCAAGAAAAAGAATAGAGAGGTGAAGAGAGCTAGAATCGGTGATGGGAATTTCTCCAATGCTAGGTCCAATGGACAAGGTCGGCCAAGGTTTAGATAATGATTCTCCAACCAAGGCTCATCTAGTGCTCCAAGGGTCAACAAAGAAAGGGTTTCCAACTCTAAGCCTCAAGAAGTCAATGGTGGTGGATCTTCTATGTCTAAGCCTACTTGTGCTAAGTGCGGTAAGAAGCACGATGGTAAGTTCCTAGTTGCCACGGATGGTTGCTATGGTTGTGAGAAGAGTGGTCATAGGGTGAGAGATTGTCCAATGCTTAAGGCTCAAGTAAGGGAGGGGAAGCAAGCTCCTCCTAGCGGTTCAAACTCTGATGCTCCCAAGAAAAACCATTTTTATGCTCTTCAATCTCGAGGTGACCAAGAGAGTTCCCCGGATGTGGTGACCGGTATGCTAAAAGTTTTTCTTATTGATGTGTATGCCTTGTTGGATCCCGATGCTACTTTTTCCTTTGTGACACCTTATGTGGCAATTAAATTTGATATACTCCCCGAAGTGTTATTAGAGCCTTTTTCGATTTCTACCCCAGTTGGTGATTCTGTGGTGGCTAAGAGGGTTTATAGATGGTGTCCCATTTCCTTGTCCCATAGGAATACTTTGGTGGATTTGGTGGAGTTAGACATGTTAGACTTTGATGTGATTTTGGGTATGGATTGGTTGCATGCATGTTATGCCTCTATTGATTGTAGAACTCGAGTGGTTAGGTTCCAATTTCCAAATGAGCCTATCTTAGAATGGAAGGGGTGAAATTCTATGCCTAGAGGTCAATTTGTCTCTTGTCTTAAAGCTAGGAAGATGATCTCCAAAGGGTGTATTTACCATCTTGTTAAGGTGAGGGATGTGGATTCTGAAACCCCTTCTCTAAGGTCGGTTCCGGTAGTTAATGAGTTCCCAAATAATTTCCCAATGATTTGCCCAGTATTCCTCCCGAGCGGGAAATAGATTTTGGTATTGACCTTCTTTCGAATACGCAACCTATCTCTATTCCTCCTTATAGAATGGCTCCGGTGGAGTTAAAGGAGTTGAAAGAGCAACTAAAGGATTTGCTAGACAAGGGTTTAATTCAACCGAGTATCTCTCGATAGGGTGCTTCGGTGTTGTTCGTTAGAAAGAAGGATGAGTCTCTTAGAATGTGCATTGATTATCGTCAATTGAATAAAGTGACCATTAAGAACAAGTATCCCCTTCCAAGAATTGATGACTTGTTTGACCAACTTCAAGGGGCTAGTTATTTCTCTAAAATTGATCTTTATTCGAGTTATCACCAATTAAGGTTGAAGGGGTTGATATTCCAAAAAATAGCTTTCCGAGCAAGACATGTACTATGAGTTCCTAGTAATGTCCTTTGGTTTGACTAACGCTCCGGTGGCATTCATGGACTTAATGAATATAGTGTTCCGGCAATATCTTGACATGTTTGTGATAGTGTTTATCGATGATATTTTGATCTATTCAAGGAGTGAGAATGAGCATGTTGTTCTTTTGAGAATTGTATTGCAAGTTCTTAAGGACCATCAACTTTTTGCGAAGTTTAGCAAGTATGATTTTTGGTTAAGGTCCGTAACATTCCTTGGTCATATTGTGTCAATCAAGGGTATTGAGGTAGATCCTAATAAGACGGATGTTGAAAAAGCGCCCAGTACAATTTTCTTGTCTTCTTCCTCAATATCTCTCTCCAATGGTATTGTTCCAGCGCCTCTTCCAGCCAAGAAATTCATCCTTACGCCTTGGGATTGAGCCGTGTTGTAATACCCCGTAACTTAAAATACATTTGCGACTCGTAAACACCAATGCATAGATGTGATATCGGGTTAGGTATATCATTGCAAATGGTTAAGCATACCATGTAACCCTTACATTTAGTCATTTGAAGGGTTAAACAAAAGTTTTAGGTCAAAGAGATCATTAAAGAAAAGATTAAAGCTTAAAGGTTCATTGTAGAGGAATACTACAAATGATCTCATTTCTTATCTGACTTTGAACGAGCATATCTCCTAACATATAACGAGTTAGAAGGCCTACTACCTATCCAATTGAAGGTATTTGAGTCTAGTTTCCAAAAAAACAAACCGATCGTTAAAATGATAACGGAGTAAAAAGTTATGTTCACTCTACGACAGACGAGCGCACTGTCCAATCACTGCGGGACATGTGGCACTTTAGAGAAAGCCGGCCAAACTTCTTGTTTTTATATTAGAAGTTTGGGATATACTATCTCATATACTCAAGAACGTGTAAGGACCGGTTTCAACTTATTTCTTCAAGTTTTTCTCATCTTCAATCCACAAAAACTTAAGGTAAGTTGGTTTCTTCAAGAATCAAGTGTCTTCCTCTCCATAGACCTATAGATATACTTAGCTAAATGTTTTCTTGAAGAAAAAAGTAATGTTCTTGGAGAATAAAGAAGGGCAGGGGCTGCTTTTCTTTGATATATAGGTATGAATCCTCTTCTATCTTCATATATAGTATTCCAAGGATGCTTTAAGTATAATTTGCGGGTAGGACTCACGGGACGGTGATAGGAAGCCGTGAGTCCATGTTTTACCCATTGTATTTGATGTTTTGGTGAGGAGGGAGTTTGTAGTAGGTTGTGTTGGCTATTGTTTTGACCAAATGAGGGGTCAATGGTATTGTATTGGGGAAGTAAGCTGATTACATTAAAACGGAAGGTGAGGTATAGAGAACGCGACTATTATAGTTCTTGAAACTTTGTCGCTCACCAAGTGTTTGATGAAATTCCTAAGTCGCTAGGAATATGTTGTAGTTGGTTATATGAGCTCCTATTATTTTAATTTATTGCATTAGTTCTCTACCAACTTAAACTATGAGCTTATAAAGGAATTTGACATCGTTAACAAGGAACCTGTGGGATGGTGATAAGAGGCCATGAGTTTTACTTTTATGTTAAGTGTGGATGATTAAGGGGGGTGGTTCTTTATGGTTAAAGGATGAGGAGTAATACTGAACATGTAAATAAGTCATAAGCCTACTTGGAAAGTAGAGAAAGAGAAGGGTGTGGTGATACACCACTCATCTATGATAATTGTTGAGATTGTCACTCGCGAACCATTATTGTGTTTTTGGCATTGCTGTGACTTTTGATTAGTTTCTTATACTATCCTTTTATGATTTTATGTTATAGATAAAGTTTTCAGCGAAGAAGTTTGATGACGTAAGATAGTAAGTCCCGAATTAAGGTATGTAAAGCTAAAACCTCTTTTGCCCTTAAGGCACGACCTAAACTCGCATGTTCTTCCGATAAATGTCACTATAGATTCTATGATACTTGAAAGAAAGTTATCCTATTTTATAAACCCTCACATGTTGAGTCCTAAACCTATGGAGTTATAGTACTCTTCAAGGAAGCAATATGTTTCACACAACTACATTTGTCTACAGTTGGAACTCTTAGAACTTAGCGGTGTACATGTTGCATAAATTTAAAGAAAGAAACCAGCCACATATTGTGTGTAAGTGCATAGGTCACAAGATAAATGATTCTCAAGCTAAAGAATGTAATCACGAATTGTATCACGAGCTATGTGATTAATGAATTAATTATTATAAATAATTGCAAGCAGATGAGATTATAGACTACTCTGCAGCGTAGGGTGGGTATATTTTGGGCAACTACATGTGACGCTACTCTGTGCACAGAATTCAGATATAGTCTGCTGGAATTTTCCGTCATGGATTCACCTGACTGATACAGGCCTGCGGGCAGACCATACAGGAGCCCTGGGGGGCGTACCTTGTTAGACCTCGTTACTAGACTATGAGATTTCACGCGTGGTCATGACAGTGGGCTACAGATGCCATACAGGGTTCACTAATCACCGCCAGTAGACCATCATATGATTCCTGACAGTTAGCTTTACAAAGAGAAAAGAAGCAATATAATGAAGTAAAGATATCACTTAGGCAAATTATTGGGATTATGTATATATAAATGACTAAGACATGAAACGTTCGATGAGGACCCTTGAGGTTGGTCACAATTCCAGTTACGGATTATGTCTCCTGCATACACATGCTCAAATTTGCCTATCATGATATTTGATATCTACCTGTTATTCAATTTGCTTTACATACCAGTACATGTTTTGTATGTACTGACGTCCCTATTATTTTGGTGTTTCATTTGTATCACTACAGGCTTAGGTGCTTAGGACAAAAAACATTTTATAGACTAGAGACTTCCAGTTTAGCAGTTGGTAAGCTTTACCTCTACCTGGAGCTATTAGATATTTAGAGCCTATATTTTGCTACGTATGTACATATATCAGAATGGGTATGTCGGGGCCCTATCCCGACCAGTATCAGATTCTCAGAAGCATACTCTTTAGAGGCTTCGTAGACTTAGTCTTGCTTCCTTTGTAAATAGCCCAGCGGGCCCTTTTGTTATCTATGCTTTAGTATGTGTCTTCATATAGGTTCCATTGTTTATGAATCTTCAGCTTTGGCATGAGATTATTAAGATATTTAGCAGGTGCTTGTGTATATCCTTGATGTCTTCCCCTTTCTAGTTAGGAGTGTGACACGTGTGGCATAGTAAGGACACTGGATCAATCAAGGCCCTCCACCTCGCCTCAAATCCGTTCGATTTATGAGAATCATTTTGGAATATTCTCGGTTTTTTTGATAGAATTCCATTTTGGAATTCAAAATTCATGGGCCTTGAATCTGAATTTCTCAGCCTTTTCCCCCCATTTCCGAACCCTAGAAGCCTTATATATAAACCCCTTCCTTCTTCATTGCTTGGGGTTGGAGGAATTTGAGTCGATTTAAGGAAATAATACATAGAAATACATAGGTTCTGAGGCAAAAGTAAACTCAAAAACCAACAAATATCATATATGATATTTAGTTTTCAGTTTCTTTTTCCGTACACAACATTCTTGCTGCTCATTGGAATTCTAGGAATTGTGCTTTGGTGGTGAAAGATCATTTTTGCTCAGCTCGTCTTGCCCCAGTCGCTGCCCGCAATACGGTAAACAACTTGTAATCCCTTTGTTTGTTTGAGTTCATTGTGTTGGTTTGATGTGTAGATCTTTGCGGATTCTGAGATGAGCTTATACGTGATGTGTTCAATCTGTGTTATTCTCTTCATCTTATTTTTCCAAAATGCTAGTGTGTGTTCGTTTTCTAGATGGTTTAATGCTTGTTTAAGCTCATATCACTGTCTATGTTCTCCTCAAATTCACGACTGTTATGCTCACTTTAAGCTTGATTTGATCATTTGTTGACCACCATGATTCTGTTCTATCTCTGTTTGTTGAAATAATTTTCTCATTTTGACTATATGTCCTTAAGTGTCAAAGAGGTCATTTCGTTATTTCTCTTGTGTATTTTTTAGTATAGATTAGTAACTTTTGTTCACATTAATATGACTCAGTTGTTTTGAGATCATTTTGTAGTATGAAATTATTAGACTCGTTTACTACTTGTCGATTAAATGTTGCTTGGACTCGTTCATTCATTCTGGTTAGCTGATAGTTTATTCATTAATGTGAAAGAGTTCTCTGGTCAACATGAGCGTGGCTTCATACTATTGATTATGTTCTTGTCATCTTAGTTCAAGTTCTGTTCCATGTTTTCGATTTGAAGTGGTATGGTTGTAACCTACTTAATAGAGTATTAGTTTAGCTCGAGTTTCCCTTAATATCATGTTGCTATTTATTCCGTCTTGCATCTTATAATCTGATAATTGTTGTCTTGAGTTCTCCGTGGGTCTTATTTTCTGGATTTCTGCCTTGTTTATGTATCAATCTTCATGCGCCATGACTATCTTGTTCTAAAAAAAAGGGGATTGAGACCAGCAGTAAGTTGCTGTCCAGAATGTGAGCATTTAAAATTATATTCTTGTTCCCAACTTGAGTAGTGCCCGCTCATTTCTTATTGTGAATACCATTTACATGTTTATTTGTGGCTTGCATTAGCAAAGTTCTCATGGAAATGATTTAAATTTCTAGTGTATAGGTTGGTCATGTAGCAGTTTAAGGTTCACAATATGCATTTATTAAGTTTCTTTTAGTCTTTGGTGTGAAATTTATTTATTTTGTCTAATTACATTTGGGTTTTTATTAGTTTTCATTGTATGTTTGAATTCCTTACTTGAGTTATTGTTTCTTTTTCCAGTGATAAATTTGCATTAGCAGATTCTTAGTAAGATTGATCATTGTTTTGGTGTTGTTTTGTTAGTACTTCAATTAAAATTTTATTGATTATGTCTAGAACTTGGAACCAAGTTGCAACAATAGTTGGTCATCTAGAATTATATCATGCCTAATTTGGAATTCGTGCTTCGTCTTCATATGCTTGCTTGTTTTTGTGATAAGTTGTTATGACCATTCTTCTTGTCCTAATCGTTATCATCTTGTCTTCTTTGCATGATTTCCCTCGGGTTGAGTCATTTGGACTCCCATTTTTTCCTTGAATTTCATTTTGAGCCAAGGAGGCTCAATCTTTTGCTTCTCAAGTCAAAACCGAAGCACAGGTGCAATTGAGGCAGATTTCAAGTCCTAAAAGCCCAAAAAAAAAGGGTTGTATGTGTATTGTATACCTTTTGTATACACTGGTATACAGACAAAAAATTTGAAATACTGGTTGAAAAATGCAGAAATACGAGGTTTAAGTCGAAATATAGATTTCGAACAGCCCAAAATGGGTGACATGCAAAATAAATTTGGGCCCATCAGATTTGGGAATTTGGGTAAAATGGCCCAAGTTCAATATTTCTTCCTTTATATTGTTTATTTATTCGTTGTATTAACTAACCTCTTATTTGATTTTGGTTTAACTTAATTAATTCCCGAAAGGTAGTCATTTCGCCTTTTATGTTCAAATATTTTTATTTTTATTTTATTTTAGTTGGGTTGCAACATATGAATTAATTAGTTTAAAATTTCCCTTTGGTTTATTTCCCTTTCCATAACAAGTGAGTTTTTATTACTTAATTATTTTTTTCCAAGTTAGTCAAATCGTTGGTCAACCACAAGTTAGCAGACATTCTGAGGGCCTAATACCTTCTCGGAATGTAAATTGAACCTCAACCCCTTTTTTATTTCAATTGATTTTAGTCTGTTTAAATCTTTTGAAAAAATTCAAGTTTTCTTAATTTCTTTTTAAAAAATTAAGTGGCGACTCTCTCTGAAAATTTGATTTCTCTTCAAAACATAAGTTAAAATGATTTTTCGAAAACAAGACATTTTTATTATTCCAAAAACAGAAATGACGACTCTGCTGGGCCTTAATTAAGTTCTAAGCATAATAATATGACTATTTGTTATTAATTGTTGAATTGTTTATCTATGCTTTATGTGTTTAAATTTTTATAAACTGTCATTGCATTCATGTCATTTTCCAATATGTATGTATAGTATATTAAATAACGGTTTTGCGAAACCGCAACTGGGCTTTTTTATGCTCAACCCTTTTTCGGAATGATTGACAATTTATCGGTACGCCAGGCATCTAGTGGTTGTCATGAGTTCCAGCCTTAGTTGTCCGCTTGGGTTCCCGGTCTTTCAAAAGCCACTCTTAGTCAACTAGCATAGTGCAAAACCAAATCTCGAATTTAGTGCATTTGAAATAAGATGACCCAACACCCAAGGCATGTTGGCCCATTAGAATCCCACCTTGTGTTTATTTGGCCCATTGGTCAATAAAAAGACAATCATACTTATGTGTTTAAATTTGAATGATGTATATGTCATTTGGCAAAACATTGTCTTTTGGGGCCAGGAGTTTAAGCATCTGTTCGGGTCAAAGAAGGATCAAGTTATCATTGCAAACAAATGCGTGGACATCCGAAGATGACAAGAAATCAAGTACGAAAGACCTTTCATGGAAAAATAGTTTAGGATGGTACCCCTGCGTGGGACTGATTATTTGTATCCCTTTCTCCCTATTATGTATCCCCATTCAATTTTTTTGGTAAGGCTTGTATAAATTTGGGTTTTGGGGGAATGAAATGTTTCTAATGATGTATACATCCTTCAAATCGTTATACCTACACTTGGCACAAAAGGGTCACATATTTGTTTAAAACGCGCAATAACTATTTAGGTGTTATAACTGCTTGTGTGATTATGTTGCTTTATTTGGAGATGTTTTAGCCTACTCTTTTGGAAATTTTCTAGAAACCCCTAAGCACAAATATCAAGTCACTATCAAAAGTGCGTCCAAATACTCTTCGAGTCTTTAGTTTCCCAACAAAATTCGAACTTCATTTTTCAAATCTTGCTCTCTCATATCATAAAGAAATTCACCATCTCAAATCAAAAGAGATTTAAGTGGGTCGAACCACGCAGGACCTGAATTCTCTTTTGTGAGATACGTAAGCAACCTTTCAAGGCTCGGTCCCCATTTTTGAGAAATTATAGTTTTCAACTTTTGCAAGGAGACTAGAGTTCATATCAATCGAAAATCAGAAGTATGAAAAGGTCCTTGGCTCCACGAAAGTCGACTTCTTTGATCCACTAATCCCAAAGTCAAATAGAAAAATTCCTGTTTATCTAGCTATTTCTTTATACCGTTGGGCTAGTTTATCTTCGAATGAAGCAACTCTTGTGCGTTTGCACCAATGTGTGATATCTTGTACTATTTATCACCTCCAAGCACTAACACGTTTACCTTTTGAGTTATTTTTGTTTTGTTAGGTACATAGAACAGATCTGTGTTGATAAGGTGGCTGAACACCCTTACTTTACAAGATCCAAAGCCCTAAAGATTCTTTCCCTAACCGAAGTCTACTAAAAGGAAAAACAGTGTTGAGTGATAACAATGACGAAATTGGCCTAACTGAGATTGTCATAGTTCAGCCCTCTGTCGCTGATCAGAATGAGTTGATTATGCAACTGATGCAGCAGAATGCAGATTTAAAGGTTGAAATGCAGATGAACCAAGATTTACGAAATCCACTTTTCACTGTCAATCTTTCGGGCAAGGGAAGGCCTCCACTCAATTTCCCTTCTCCTAATTCAAGTACGGAACATGTCCAAAACCCACCTTCTAACCCCGCTCAAAATCCCTCATCATCAATCTAACAACCTCAAATCCCCATCACGCCTCCGCTACCTACCAAGCTCCACCTTACCCTCAAAGTACCAACCCTCAAGCCTTCCCTCCTCCTCAAAATACCAACCCACAAGCTTGTCCTCCACCTTAAAGCCAAAATGTTAACAATCCGCACACATTTCCCCATCTCCAAAATCAGCATACCAACCCTCGGACATTCCCCCAAAATTACCAAGCCCCTCAAAATACCAAGAATCCTTCCACTGCTCCACCCTTGCCTCCAAGACCTACTTTCCAAATCCCAATCCCAAATGAGCCTTATGCCAATTGTTCCGAACTTGATCATTGCGAGGAACAAGAAAAAGAATGGAGGGCTAAAGAAGAGTCATCCAAACAAAATCTAAAGCAGGAAATCTTGAAAGCTGTGAAGGACTTGCATTATACTCTAGAGGTCGCCGGATTCAATTTCGAAGATTTGTGCATCTATCCAAACTTAGACCTTCCTGAAGGGTTCAAAGTGCTGAAGTTCGACATTTTTGGAGGAACGAAAAATCTGTTGGCTTATCTGAGAGCTTATTGTGACCAACTCATAAGAGTTGGTAGAAATGAAGCTTTGTTAATGCAGCTCTTTAGCCAAAGTTTGAATGTGGAGGCGCTAGAATGGTTCATCTCCCATGAGATAAAGTAGTGGTCTAGTTGGAATGCACTAGCTAAGAATTTCATGAAATGGTTTGCTTATAATGTGGAGATCATTCCTGATCACTATTGTTTGGAGAAGATCAAACAGAAATCCACTGAAAACTATTGTGAATATGCGTATAGATGGAGGAAAGAGGCCACTCGGGTTCGACCTCCCATGTCTGAGAAGGAGATCGTTGAAGTGTTCATACGCATTCAAGAGCCTAAGTATTATGATAGGATAATGTTGCTCATTGGAGCAAAATTTGCGGAGATAGTCAAGGTTGGTGAGACTATCGAAGATGGGCTTAAAACCGAAAAGATTTATCGTTTTGCCGCCCCAACTGAATCTTCAGGATTGTTGAAAAACAAGAAAGAGGATGTGTATTCTATTTCCTATGCATCTGATGGAAAAAGACACTTCAGAAAATCCTCACCTTACAAAGGTTATTCTCGAGCTCCACAAAATTCATATCCAGCTTGTTATACCCAATCAGGTTACCAAACTCCACCACCGAGTTACCAAATTCCACCTCCTGTTTACCAAGCTCCACCGCCATATTACCAAAATACCCATCCATATTATCAGGCTCCATCAGTAAATTGTTCGAATATCTAATCAAGTACCAAACTCCACCCCCACACTACCAAAACACCCCTCCTAACTACGAAGCTCCACAATACCTAAATTTTCAAATGCCAACACCAACTCACCAAAATCCTCCAAACTACCATCAAGTACCTCCATCTCCACAAAATAATTACAATCTTCCTCGCCCAAATCTTGAGAAGAAACCTTCTAGAATCTTCACCCCCTTGATTGAGAGTCAAAAACAACTTTTTGAGAGATTGAAATCAGCTGGCATGATAAGACAATTGATTCAAAAAACATTAATGTCAAACTCCAAGTTTTATAGATCCGATCTTCACTGTGCTTACCATTCAAGAAGTTATGGGGATATTACTGAGGATTCTATCGACTTGAAACTTAAAATTCAAGACTTTATAGATCGAAAGGTCGTCACTCTTCAGACGTCCACTCCTAATGTCAATAGTAACCCCATGCCAAATCATGGAGGGGTGACTATTAATATGATTGAAGTCGAAGAAGATTCGAATATGGAGAAAGTTATAATCTTAGCCAACCTTTAAAAGCTTGAGAAAGTTGTAGCCTCTTTAACCAAAAAAGATAAACCCGAATTTGTGATCATGGCACCTCATCAAGCTTTTGCTTTAGTGTCGAAGGAGGATCAGAACAAGCAGAAGATTGATCAAGCTTATTCAAAATCATTGTCTCACTTATATCAGTCTTTTCCAATGCAAAATGGTCTACGGGAAGGAATCAAAAATTTATTTGAAGAAGGTGATATTGTTCTTGAATAATTGATCGAGATGCCATGCATCCGTGATGTTGAACCAAATGAGCAATTGTCAAATTGGACCTCCACACCACTTCTGATTTCTCACTCATCTTGGTAGAAAGGACATGTGTTTATGTCTATTTTAAAAATCGGTGGTAGTCCGAATGAGGTTCGAGACCCACCCTTTACTCTATTTTTGCCTCACTATGTTTTAATATCCCTCCTAACATTTTGGGAAAAAAGAGGCAAAGTGATTTATCGTCATGGCCAAAGTTCTTATTTTCTTATCTCAAATCAAAACCTCCTTTATTGCAAAAATTTTCTTTACTTTCTTTATATTTGCTATCTAATAGTATATGTCTATGATTTAAATGAAAATATTTTCAAATCTGTCAATAGCATGTCATGTCACAAGCTGAATGAACCAAATGAGGTAGGTGCAGACGAATTTGAGAACTACAATGAGAAGACCATGGTACCCAACCACTTGGTTGAGGAATTCAGATAGTTCAAAAGTCACGATAAGTTGAATTCTAAACATATTAGAATAGTGATTCAGGAAAATGACGAATGCATAAAAGAAATCAAAATTGGTGTCTATCTGACAATAACACAAGAAAGAGAACTCACCAGTTTGCTTAGAAAACACATTGATATATTTGTTTGATGACATTACATGGTTGAGCATGAACATTAGATCTCACAAGTCATCAATCAACTCAGATGTTGTCAAGAGATATTATGTGTGAAGTTTCAGCTTGTATTTTTGTCATTTCCTTGTAATCATTCTATTTGCTTCTAATCTCTAGAATTTTTTCTCTCATGTAATGAACTACATCTGACCTGAATTCTCAACAATGAGATACGTAGAGGGCCTATGTCGGCCTCGGTTGGTTCCTTATTTAAATTTCCTATTTCTGTTAATCCTCAAGCACGGAACTACGTTTGACCTGATTCCTGCCTCAACGAGATACCTTGGCGCCACAACGGCTGGGTCATATATCCCGTAATATTTTTATTTTTCTTCACGATAGAAACTGGGATAGAAGTTTTGAGAGGGACTAAAAAATTCTTAAGAAGAGGACCTCTCCAACAAGTCAAGGTCGGTTGTTAAACGAGTCGGTACTTAAGAAATCCGTTGAGGCATTGTCCTAAGGGGTAGATGGGGTGATTAGGTACCAAGGTCGGTTATGTGTTCTGGATGTTGATGGTTTGAGGGAACAAATTCTAGAAGAAGCCCATAGGCCATAGTTCTCGGTATTATATTCATCCGGGAGCCACCAAGATGTACCGTGATCTTAGAGAAGTCTATTAGTGAAACAAAATGAAGAAAGATATTGCGGGATTCGTGGCCAAATGTACGAATTATCAACAAGTTAAGGCCGAGCATCAAAGACTGGGAGGTTTAGCCCAAGATATAGATATCCCCACTTGGAAGTGGTAAAAGATCAATATGGATTTTATATTGGGTTTGCCTCGCACCCGAAGGCAACATGATTCTATTTGGGTCATTATAGATAGGATGACAAAATAAGCCCACTTCATTCCCGTCAAGGTTTATTTTTTAACTGAAGACTATGTCAAGTTGTATATAAGAGAGATAGTGAAGTTGCATGGGGTTCCTTTATCTATTATTTCGGATCGGGGTACTCAATTTACTTCACACTTTTGGAAGTCATTCCAAAAAGGGCTTGGTACCAAGGTTAAGCTTGGCACGACTTTTCATCCCCAAACCGATGGGCAAGCGGAGCGTACCATTCAAACATTAGAATCTATGTTAAGGGCATGTGTTATAAACTTCAAGGGTAATTGGGATGACCACTTGCCATTAATAGAGTTTGCCTACAATAATAGCTATCACTCAAGTATTGGTATGGCTCCCTTTGAAGCTTTGTATGGTAGGAGATGTAGGTCTCTGGTTGGTTGGTTTGAAGTAGGTGAAATTTCTCTAATTGGTCCAGAACTAGTTTATGAGGCCATTGAGAAAGTTCGACTCATTAGAGAGAGGTTGAGGATGGCCCAAAGTCACCAAAAGTCTTATGCTGATGTTAGAAGAAGGGGTCAAGAATTTGAAGTTAATGATTGAGTCTATCTAAAAATCTCACCTATGAAAGGTGTGATGAGATTTAGTAAGAAGGGAAAACTTAGTCCCCGGTATGTGGGCCCGTACCAAAATTTGAAATGTGTTGGGAAAGTTGCCTATGAGTTAGATTTGCCAAATGAGTTAGCTCTGGTGCATTTGGTGTTTCATGTTTCTATGCTTAAGAAGTGTATTGGAGATGCGACATCCATTATCCCCTTAGAAAGGTTGGGAGTTGATGAGAGTCTTTCATACGAGGAAGTTCCGGTAGAAATTCTAGACCGGCAAGTCAAAAGGTTGAGAAATAAGAAAATAGTTTCCCTAAAAGTTTTATGGAGAAACCATTTAGTTGAGGGTTCTACTTGGGAGGGCGAGGCCAACATGAAGTCCCGATACCCTCATCTATTTCCTTCTACTCCAATTTAAGCTTGAGGTAAGTAAATCCTCTTAAGTTTTCTAGTTTTGGGAGTCATGTGTGCTATAAGTGTTTTCCATGATTTTCTTATGTTATGCATGTTGTTGTTGTGCATTTATGTGTTCTTATGATTTATATGTTCCTCATGTTGTTGTTCATTTAGTATTTGTTGCAGAGTTGACTTGATGAGATGTGATAATGAACATGCTTTAGATGCTTTTGAGGGTAATTGCATATTGGCTCCATGGTATTGTGTTGCTTTTAATCGGAGAAGATAGTTCCTCCTATGAATATGAGAAAAGTTGAAATTTCATGCATAATGGGTTGTCATATGTAGTTCCTACTTCCTTGTGTTACATTGATTATGTTTGAAATGGAGTTGAAGTTTCCTCATTTGAATTGTGCAATATTTTGATGTTGCATGCATGATGGGCTGCTAGTCTTGAGTCTTTACTTCTCTAAGGTGTCTAGATCGTCATTCGAGGACGAGTGTTCCCAAGGGGGAGATACTGTAACACCTCAGAAACTAATAGGCTAAACTAGAGCTAAAACGTAAGGGTTAATGTCAAGGGAGAAGGTCAAGAGTCGAGGAAAATGGGCAAGGGCCAAAGCAAGGAGCCAAGGCTACCCATTTTGGCCAAGGCACTGCCGTCTAAGACCACGAGGGTCTTCATGACCCGTAGAGGACACCACGAGTCGTGGTGCCACTCGTGGAGGTGGAGGTAGTAGCCTCCTTAGGCTGCCTCAAAAATGGCTCCTCCACACAAGCCACTTCACGGCTTGTGAGAGCAGTCTTGAAGTTGCCTTAGGGGTTGAGGGTGGATGGCAAAGTGGCTTAGCCACTGCCTCAAGGTCCACGAGAGGGACCACGACTCGTGGCTTGCTCCACGGCTCGTGGAACACCTCGTGGAGATGCCTTGGGCTTGTGAGCTAAAGGCTCAAAGTACCTAGCCACTACCTCAAGACCACAAGTGGGACCATATCTCGTGGTCATGACCACAGCTCGTGGGGCCCCTCATGGCACCTGACAACTCACTTAAAGTGAGGGGTGTTTTGGGTATTTCTTTTTTAAGTCAAATCAAAGTGAAGACATTTTGCCTTACTTTTATACACCTATATAAGTCTTTTTAAGTCAAAATACACCCATTCACCCCATTATTTCCCAAAACCCAATTCAAAACCCAAGATTCATCTTCTCCAATTTTTCTCTCTCTAGAACTTCAAGGAAGAAGAAGAATGAAGTGGAGCTAGGGGGCTCAAGAAACTAGGGTTTCTACTCAAATTCCTTGGAATTCATCAATAAGGTATGGTAGCTTGTCATCCATGGATAGAATTCATCTATGGAGTCCCTCCAAACTCGATTTCAAAAGTAGTGATTTCCCCAAAAGTTAGGGTTTGGCTTCAATCTCATGGGTTCCTTTCAAAAGCGTTTCTAATGATTGATTTATGATGTATTATGATTGAATTGATGATTTATCATTGATTTATGATGAAATCCCTCAACAACCCATGAAACCTCCATATTCTTCAATTATGCACTTGTGATGTGGGTTCGTTGATTATAGAAGAATGTTATGAGATTATGCAAGTAGTGATTGGGTTACTTGAAATTATGATTATATCCGTGTCTAAGGTAGTAATTATAGATGTGTTGATGCAACATGATCCATGGTCCTTGAAGGGCAAAGTATGTGAATTATGCATGATTATGAGAATGATGAATATGCTTAAAGAACACTTTGAGAGTAAAATGATTATGATTATGATCTAATTTTGGTGTTGTTGAAAAAATATACTCATATACACCTTTATGCATGACTATGAATGAAGTGTCCATGATTATGATAATGTTGTTGTGTTGATTGAAAGGCTATTCTCATGAACACATAATGAACATGATGTGAAAGGTTTTCTCACAATATGATGATTCTAAGGTTGAAAGGCTATTCTCACTTATTGAATCTATGAGCTATGTTATGAATTATGGTGCATTGAGTGTTAAGCTATCCTTCCATAAATATGAACTTAAGTCAAGACTTAATATGAAACTAATGGGAATTATGCTTAGCACCGAGTAGATATTGAATATGAGATGTAAGCTTTTACGTCAGTTGAGTCTGGCTTTCCAAATGGGTTCCTTTTACGTCAGTTGAGTCCGGGTTCCCAAAACATGTATCTCATGAGATGGAAACCTTTTACCACAGTCGAGTCCAGGTTTGTAGTAGAAATCTCTATATCCCATAAATACGTGCTCACATAGCTCTTTAGCTAGTGGATCCACCTAAAAGCTAACAAACCATGGTCTTACCTTAGGCAAGTAGAACAACCCTTTTTGGTGTGGGTTACACCGGATTCCATGTTTAGCTCACATGGTCTATGTCGGTTAAAGCTTATTCCCACCATGATGAAATATGAACAAGAACATGAATTATGAACTATGGTTACTCAAGAAGCTTTACTTAGCATTGGTGGGATTATGGGATCTTATTCATGCATTGCACAAGTATGCTTTGAGGGTATTTATGGTGTGTTTTCACTATGTTGTGATGATGTATATGATGAGTATGCTTATGAGCTTTTACACTAATGTTCATGATGATTCTTAAACTTGGTAAAGTGCATGCTGTTTTACTATAAAAATATAAATAAAAGAAAAATGACTAAGTTTTCGAAAAATCGATTAAACTTATGATTTAAGAGAAATCGAATTTCTAAAAGAATAGAGTCGCCACTTAATTTCTTTTTAGTAAAAATCAAGAAAAAAACTTAAGGTTTTCAAAAGACTCAAACAAATTAAAAATCAATTGAAAACAAAAGGGTTTGAAGTTCAATGTACATTCCGAGAAGGTGTTAGGCCCTCGGAATGCCCGCTAACTTGCGGTTGACCGGCGATTTGACTTAAAATGACTTAGACTAATTTTGAAATTTTAACTAAGTAAAAAGAAATTCATTTTTATTTATTCGCTATTTTTTTATTTTGTTTATTTATAATTATCTTAGTGGGATAGGACTAAGGGGGATTTTCCTAAAGGGAAATAAATTAAGTGTTGACGAGACTGGTATTAAAATAAGAACTAAGTAATAAAATATATACCTTAATTTGAAAAATAAAATGAAATGACCATTCTCGGGAATTTAATTAAATTGAACCATAAGATAATTAAAGTGTTAGTCAAATACAATAAAATAAATAAGAAAGGGAAAAGAAATAATTAGAGTTGGACTTTGGCCCAAATCCAATTAAATTGGGCTTTTGGCCCACCTGTCGTAAGTCTAAATTTGGTCCAAATAATAGGCTTGGATTTCTGCCTTTATTCCTCTATATCCCTCTTTAGACCTGCACCTCTGTATTTTGCATTTTTTCCTGTATATCAATATTCAATTGTTGTATACCAGTGCATACTGTTGTATACAACCTTCTTTTTGGGCTTCTGGAGGCTTGCACTTCAATTTCCAGCATGTATATTGCCTCCATTTCACTCAATCAAAATGAGGTTGACCCGAAGAATCTCAACTCGGAAAAATGCAAAAAAGGAGTCCAAAAGGACTCAGGTTGATGCACACACAAAGAAAAATGGAAGCAACATTAGCCAAGTCGCATGAAAATTTTCTAGCACATTTCAAAGAGTAAACTATACAACAACAACAACAACATACCCAGTGAAATCCCACTAGGTGGGGTCTGGGGAGGGTAAAGTGTACGCAGACCTTACCACTACCTCGTGGAGGTAGAGAGGCTGTTTCCGGAAGACCCTCAGCTCAAGTGTAACAAAGCCAAGTAAA